>JANHFX010003916.1:52706-70424 GCA_027560015.1 Chloroceryle amazona
TTTTGATTGCTTTCCCTGTGTTGTTGATGCTGCTTTTACTTTTATATATATATATTTATTATTATTATTATTTATATATATATGAATGAATCAGTGTAAAAGCTTTTTCATACAGGCTGGAAACTTTAGACTTAAACTGCTTACAGTTATGTAAGGCTTTATCCTAGACAGCTCTGATTATTTTAAAAAGTTTGGTGTTTGTCTAGGTATTCCTGGTATGACACTGTAGCCTTAAGTGGCACAAGAGTCTGGGGTTTCTAAATCAGGATGTACCAAGTAAAATAGAACCTATACTGATTCTGGGTATGCCCTTGTAATTGCTACTGGAATGCCAGTAGTGAAATACAGTGTTCATTGAAAATATCTACATTTGGAGGAAGATGCTGCACATTTGGAGAGGTTCCAGAGACAAATAATTTGAACTGTAAGATTGGTACAAGACAGGAGTTCAATCTATTTAGCTTAACAAATAGACGATTAAGGAATGATTTGTTCTTTTTGTTTGAGTACATAAGAGCTGACAGTTTCCATGTTTCAAAGAATGAAAATTTATAGTTTAAGACACAGGGCCTTGGCTCAGCAGAGATGAATTTTAGTTTTGCCATGAACAAGTTCTCAGGCCTCAAGCAAATTAATTAAGCTGTGCACTACCCATATTTTGCATCACTTATGTAAAGTTCAGTGTGCTAAGCAATAATACTGGTCTCAAGAAAATAACCTTCAATTGTCCTCTCTTGCAGGCCCTCTAACAAATCCCAAGTTATTTGATTATTTCAGTGGTTATCTATCCCTCAGTTCTGGTAGTCCTGTAGAAATAATGAAGGGTCTGTTTACCCTGATATGCTATACCATCTCTCTCCCACTTGCAATGCACCAGGTAATATTGTTCTGTGTAACACTTGGCCATTTATGAAGCAATTGAAATGTGAAGGAGATCAATGCCTCATGTGGAGATTACACAGGGTCTGCAGGGATCCCATCATATGTATGTTCTACATTAGATTTATTTTTTTAACTCATATAAAAGTATTGGAATAAAATATTATTCCTGTGATTGTATACACTGTTGGAATTAAGAAACCCAGAATTATTCTTAATAATTTCTCTCTATTCAATACTTTCCAATTCTATTTTTTCACATTTTCAAGAAAGAGAATAACATTTTTTTCTGCAATTAACAGAACTGATATAACTCATCCTCTTGTTTACTATTCTCTTCATATGCCAACTTTGTATTTTTCATCCTTGAAAGAAATGCCATTTCGAAAAGATTAATCCTACTGACTTATTTTTTGTCCAGCACAATGTGACATGACTGTGACAACACCTATTTAGAGCCTTGTGCTTGGCCAGAATTAAAAATAACTGTTGTTACTATTACTTAGTGCATCAGATTAATTGATTATAGTGTCAGATGTTTATTTTTAACAAGTACTCACATTCACAACTTTCTTATTTTTAGTCTGTGAAATAGCAGAGCTTTGTTTATGAGACTAGACTTTCTCATCCAACTCTTCTTTGTATATTTCATTACATGCACGTAAAATGCCAAAACTGTCAGAAGTAATAAGTCTGAAATCACGTTAACTTATACCTTTTGCAGAGCTGTGTAGAAAAGTGGATTTCTTCCTCCAGGAAGACCACACATGCATCTCCTCTGTGGCAGCTCATTGATGCAAACAGACTGTGACAAAACAACTGCCCCTGTTATTAGAGAAATTGGATGTGCAAATATTTTTTGCTGCATGTGTTGTTTGCTTTTTCTTCCCCCATCCCCTGCTATGAAAAAAAAAAAAAAGCAGGAACTCTTCAGTTATTTATTCTGTTCAGTTCTTGGCCTGCCCTAAACCTCATACAGAGTTGGGACTCAGTTCTGTTCATAACTGACTTCACTGCCTTCAAAAGAGAATCAAACAAAGCAGAAACCCCGAGTAGAGTTGTTAACCTGTTTGAGTGAGACAGTTCAACTCTTTCTGGCTATATCAGAATCCAGAAATAACATTTGGAAAGAAACTGATGAATGCTGCAGAGTAAGGACTACTCACCTGCAGGATGTACACTGGAATGGCAGTACCAGGCTTTTATAATCTCTTTCTTTGACCTTCCTCATCTCTGATACTATGAGTAGAAAACAAATGCCCTAATGTGGGAATAAACAAGGGTTCTTTGGCTAATATTCAGCAAGCTAGTTAACAGCTAAGGCAGTAAGTTGGCTGCTACCTTCAATTATGTTCCTTATGTGTTGCTAGCTTGGAGTTATCAATGTGTGATAAAATTTCACATTTTTCTAAGTGCTTTTGGCCTCATCCCCAGTCTAGTAAGCCCCCTGACATTTCATCTGTGATTCATTCTCACACAAAATGTTTTGGTTGGTGTTCCTAGTGACTGATGAAAGTGGCATGAAAAAACAACCAAACCAAAAAACTAAAAATCATTCAAATAGGCTGAACAAAAGGGGATTAGAAGCAACCAGCCGGCTGTAATTTAATTGGAAGGACTTGGTCAATGTAAGTAAACTTGCCAAGATTTAGACTTCTGTTAGGTCATCTGTTTCTTCCTAACTAAACATATCTTGAATATTTGTAGACATGAATTAATTATTACTCCTTATCATCTCCAAAACTTGTCCTTTCTGGTATTTAAATGTCAGTCATGAGTGAAAATAGGGAAAATTCTAGTGTAATCTCCTGACATCAGATGGAAACATGTGAAAGGAAAGTATATTCTCTTGTGCTTTTTCAGAGTAAAATAAAATTTAACAACCTTCCTCCATAGTTTACATAAGAAAAAAAGCAAAAAAAAAGGAAAAAAAAAAGCTAAACAACCCAAAACTCTTCACTGAGAAGAATTCTACATTGTTAAATGTTAATGAGGTATTATGCATTGCTAAACTCAGCTTGTGTCAGTACACAAAAATCTGTAGTGGGGGAAGTTGCTTGCTTTACTTGGGTTGAAGGAAAATGTACCCAAGCACTACTTGCTTACATAAGAAAGCTTGTAGTCTTGTTCTGTTTCCAGTCTGCAGGTCAAATAAGCTATGGAAACAGTTATTTTTACTGTGCTCATTCTTGTGGAACATTTGGACCATTTGAAACATTTGCTTTTAGTCCAGATCCAGCTTTCAGTCTTTTATGAGCAGACACTGAAAAAAGCAAGGAAGAATTTTGCCATTGAATTTAATGGTTGCCAAATTAATTTCATATACTGAATCATACTGGTTATGCTGTATTAAATGACACTGATTATACTTTACATTGGTTATACTGAAGACTATTAGAAATTATGACTCAATACATTGAGAATTTGGTCATCCTTATTGTTTTAAACAGAGATATAATTGGTTACAGTTGATTGGTTACAATTAAATTGGGGGCAGAATGTTCCTTCTGTTGTGTTCATTAGAGTATGTGACTATAGTAAATATGCCAACCTACAAATTTTTTTGTAAGAATTATTCATGTTTTTCTTTCTCCTTCTTCCCTATCCCCTCCAAAGTTTACTGATTTATTTCTTTGGAGGGCCTACATGAGAGTCTTAGGAATATTCCTTGATTTCTTAATGTATTTTGCTTCCTTGCTGCGGTGCTGATTTTAAAGATGCACTCCATTTCTGCACAGGAGACAAACTGTCACACTACTGAAAATACTTCCATTCCTCTAGTACTTTATATTCCCTAGAATCAGAACATCATCTACCAAAAAAAAGTGTCTACTATTAAATGCAAAGCTTTAATAAATGAAGGTATGTAAACAAGAGTGCATCTTTCTGTCTTGGAGGCTTTACGGCTTTGCATATAAGTTAAGGGTATATTAAAGTCAACTAAATGACAGTTTCAAGGTACTTAAAGACTTCTCAGGAAATGATCCTGGCCATTAATCCTCAAAAATACTGAAACTTCAGTCTGAACGTGGAGTTGTGTCTGACACTTTCTTCTAGGTGCTGGTCATCTGTAAGACATGTTTAACAGGTTTTGCAAAATGTATGAAAGGTTACACCGACCTTTGCAAGAGGGAGGGATAGATGAAAGTAGAATATTTGTCCAAAAATTTACTTACCAGTATTACTACATCTCCCTTTTATAATGAACCAAATTTGCTTAAATTTCAAATAACGAATGACCATAAAAACAACAGAGGTCAATGGAAAAAAAACCTGATTCAGATATTTCAATCAATAAGGTATTGCTTATAAGGTATTCTTTTAGCTATCTTGGAGCAACTTCTCTTTCTTCTCTTGATTTATTCTTAGTATTATATCTGTGCACAATGTTTCTTCATCAACAGACAGAACAGTGGCCTAGACTGAACCTCTATTGATTACAGTCCTCCTAGCCTCAGGAGAACCACTTGTCACCTTGTACAGACTATGATGTTTACTGCTGCAGAGGAAAAAAGCTTAGCTATTGCAAAACATTTTCCATTGATTTAAGGCTATAGCATTTCAGGAGCTCACTGCTAAATGAACTATGGGTCTTTTCCCTTTGAATTTTCATGATATGCTCCTGAATTATAGATACCCCTTCTCTTAATCATTTCTTGTTTTGCCAGTTTGCCAGTGACATTACCAGAGATGACTTGTCCTACCACTGGAATACCATTGCATTTCTGCACAATGAAGGATATTGTCATTCTTTAAATGCATAAAGTTTTAGATGCTGTCACAATAGAGGTGGTTTTTACATGTTGCTACAAGTGTCATTAACTCCACCACTGTTGAGTCCTGCTGTTCTCTACAAAGACTGAAATTTAAAAAGAGGGAAGAGGTAACAATTCTCCCCACACCAAAAATCCACCAACAAAATATGTACAAACCTTCCTGCTTTAAAAGTACAGCTCTTTTCTAGGAAACAATCCTTCTCCCTCTTTTTGTCTCTCTAACAAAAAGAAACATTATATGTTTGAGTAGATAACGAGGTACTGTTAAGATGCAGAAAATTGAAAACCTAGACTGCAGTAAAATTGCAGACATGGGGGAATTAGTAATAGCTTCTCCATGTTTTAGTGGAATACTTCCTTTTTATTCACCCAGCACGTGTTCACAAACAACAGCAAAGAACAAAAGCTGTGATTCATATATATGGACAGGTATACACACACCCCTGACCTCCTGCTACCTTCCTTGCCCTCAGCACCAGAAGCAATTTATGGAGGCCAGTCTAAATAAACATTAAAGAGTCAAGGCCACAAACTGACAGGAAGTAAAATCAATGGCTCCAGAAACCAGATAGTAGGATCAATAAAAGAGATTAGGCATCACAAGCTAGTGTGAGGCACTTACAGGTAAATGTGGCTTACACTTCATCTGACAGGGCTCTCTCAGCACCAGGATTAAAACTGTCATAGAAACAGAAGCACACTGAGTAGCCAGTGGAAGATGGTCCTTAGCTGCAGACTAAATGCTGACCTCTGAATGAAAGGGATTTATACTGAGGCCATAGGGAATTTCCAATTGCTTTTCCAGAGTCATCTCATACACCTGTGCCTTTGCCCATAGGAATTGTTTCAGATATAGATTTGGAGAAGCCTCTGTTTTTTTGTGGTGTTTTTTTCATTTGCTTTGCTTTCCTGGATTGTTTTTCAAGTCCTTTCCTTATAATCCCTCACTGAGTTACACCTCCTTCTCTGGCTTGTGCAGTTACAGGCTACACTGATATATTTGTTTGAGTTAGAACAGAACTAATTCTATTCAATGTTTTTACTTTTCATCTAAGTATGTTCTAAGTAGCTGCACTTTTTGAAGTTAGCATATTTTTGCAGATAGTGTCTGCTTATAGGAATGGTAACACTCAGTGTTTATAGTTACTACCAAGGACTGGTGTGCAGAAAAGCTCTCGCTTACACTTGATCCCATAGAGACTAAGGTCACTGATAAATCCTGTGTGCCATGTTGGCAGTGCAGAAAGTAAGAGGCCACACCTGTGGGAAGAGGCAGACAGGACAGGTGGCCTTAAGTTGTCTAGCAAGATATTCCATCCCATATACATCATATTCGGTATAAAACTGAGGGATTACAAGGGTTATGTTCTCTTCTTCAATGACCACCATCCAAGGAAGACTCTGTCTGTTCTGCCTGCAATCCCAACCCCTGCATTCCTGAATCCAATTCCATAATCCAGTTCCTGACTCAATCCAATTATGAGATATAATTCACTGCATTTTCACTGGGCTTTTCTGAAGACTTTGTAAGATAAAGTCCCTCCTTTACTTCAGACATGTACAGACAAAAAATAGTCTCCAGTCTTTCACTGCCTCTCATGTAGTTTAAAGAATGGTTTCTGGGAACTAAATGGTCTTTTGCAAAACAGTAGGAAAGATTAAAGCCTATCCTGTCACTTAGACAACTAATTACACCATTACATGCTGCAATTACAATTAAAGATTTTCAGCTGATGAAAGGCATGTTCACTGCATACTCATTACCTCATAGTTCCTTGTCGACACTCAAGAGTATCATGATTCTGATGGAACAAAAACAACTCCAGAAGCTGTACTGTCTCAGAAACATCAGCAGACTAGCTGAGGGACCACACTGCTTCTCCTTCTCCTCAATATATGCTAACCATTTAATCTGAAGGAGTAACATATATCTCTTGAGCTGAAAGTACATTGTTTAAATTGGTCTTTATAAAAATGTGTTGTAAGGCATTCATTGTAATGCTACCTTTATTGTTCAAGTCAGCAACATTTAGGACTCAGTTTAGTCTACTCTTTTAAATTTAGGTAGATTGGATTTTATCAGTTTTAAATAGTTCAAATAAATTGACAGAAGCCTCCTTGAACTGAGAGCTAAATCATGCCAAAAATAGGGTAGTGATTTCATATGTGATAAATAAAATTATTTTCTACAATAATAAAGAACAGAATTAAACAATAACAGTTTATCAGAGAGGGAACAATATTGCATTCCACCCATGGGTGTATCAGTCAATTTGATAATTAACCATGGAACAGTATCTGGACTATTAGACTATTGGAACAAGTAAAAATACATCAGTCAGTCTGGAAATAAGTGTTTTGAAGACTAGAAGATGGTTCTGTTTCTACAGCAATATTTAGTAAATCCTGGATTTATAAATAGGTCTAGGAAAGGAATATATTTGTCTTACTACATTTTGAAAATTCACGATCTTCCCCTATTACTTATTACATTTCACAGGAGTAAAAAATATGCTGCATAGAATGATATTCTATATGATGAAACATATCTAGTTATAAAAATTAAAGATAATTTCAGAAAGGGCTAATCTGTACATTTGGATGTCTGATGTTTAATTTTGTGTTTACTATTGTTAGGAAAAGAACTCAGCCTTAAGAGACACTAAATCTACTTTTTATTCACATTTAACTTTTTCTAATATTGTATCCAGATATCCTGCTATAGGTAACAAACATGTGTGTGCAGAAGATGTTTCTCTGACACTATCACTCTTAATTTCTGGTTTCACAATCTTTTATAGCAATAGAATGATGTTAGTGTAAATGCTACATTGTTGCTTATGAGTTGTGATTCCAAACCTGATTTTTAAAGAAATACAACATAAAGAGAAAGATGATGTAAAACTTAATATTCAGATTAAGTTGCTCATCTGATTTGCTATTGCCCTGATGTCAAAACCTTTTAAGTTGGTAATTGAACTATTATAGTTCAGTGAAGGAAATTTTTTGTTGAGCTGATAGCAGGAGAAATAACTCTTTCACATCATTTGAAAAAGGATATGAAACCAAGCTTTACTTGCGAATGAAGATGAAAAGTCCCAGTGTCAGATATATCACTGCAGACAAATTACACATTTCACTCAAGTGGGTGGAAATATGGCTGCTGCTGCTGCAGAAACATAACTCATGATATATTTCTGAGGGGATTCATTAAGCTTTCACTGAGTACATTAAAATCCAAGATAATTATGCGACCAGATGAAAATGTTACAAGGACCACGTTCTTTGGTTACCTTATGTGTTTGTTTTATCTTCAGTTATGTCCAATCACTCTTGACATTGGCTGTTTTCTGTTACCTTTACCTCCACTCAAACCTCTGAGGGATACTCTTCATTACCCCTGACCTATGTGTTATACATGAGCCTTGTGTTAACACCTTTACAAACTTAAATTGCCTCACCTGGGAACATATTTACTAGAAGGAAAGGAACCTTCCTCTTCATGAAAGAGTCCTTTGAATTCAGTATTTTATATTTCAAATTTAAGAACTCATTTTTATTCTATTTCTTCAGTCAGGACTGTCATATTCAAACTGGTGGATGTAACTCATGTTTCACAAAGACAGTGTTTAAGCTTTATTAAATTTAAAACTTATTCCAGATTCTCCTGGATGTTAACATATTTTGTAGTTAGTGTTTTGTTCCGTTGGTTTTTGGTTGTTTGTTTTTTGTTTTTGTTTTTGTGTTTGTTTGTTTGTTTGTTTGTTTTTTTCCTAAAATTTTATCATTTAGGGATTTTAAAACATTACAACATTTTATTACTTAGCAAGAGGATGTCTCCTTCCACATATGACAAGTCTCAACAGGTTTAAAGTCATTAGCAACAATAATAACAACTTTTATATATTTTTTCATTTAGAGAATAAGTTATTGCCAGTCTCTTTTACATAACATCCAAATGATTAGACCATTCACCTGTAATATGAGATTAATTTTCAAATTGTTCATATAAGAGAAGCTTCACATTCAAATATAAGTGGAATATCAAGTGGAAGTAGCCTTTTCTGGAAACAGTGCTTCTGCACAAAAATCCCTAAGAAAATAAAGAAACCAACCAATTCAAAATTCCCAGAGTTCAGAACAAAAAATAAAGGGAAAGCCATAATGTAGTATTCTTTGCTTAAGTCAAGAGTTTCAGTTTCTTTAAATATCTTTCATAGATTTCATGTAATGCCTGGTTTCAAAGGAGGAAGAACTTACATACCTTCCACAAATGTTTTAACTACTGCAATGTTTTGATGAAACACAGCCCATATTTTTTTCCCTGGGAAATTTTCAAAGACCTTTATACCTGCTCATTGCTCAGCAAGGTGCATTAGCCATGTTTACTGGTAGGAAAAATAGAAGATAAATGCTTATCCAGAGTTGTATGGGAAGTGTAAGGGGAGAACAGGGCTTGGAAAAGGCTAGGAAGTGCAGACCATATTCACACCAGTTTGCTAATTTTGCTTTGTTAATTTCTTTGTTCCACACAGAAGAATACAAGATACACTGCATAAAGTGGCTCTGTATAACAGTCAGTTGAGTGCAAGTGTTACCTTTTTGTTCTTTTTATGGAAAATCTGAACTGCCAGACTAAGTTTTCATGAAAATGAAATTGTGGGCCACATGACATTTTTGAGCTCACACTATGAGATGTAAAATCAGAATGTCTATTGCTGAACTAGGTCCTTAATAGGAATACTGAAATTAAATAAATTCTTACAAGAAGTAATTACTCTATGTATTTCCTTAAATGTTATTACTGTAGATAGTATCTGCATTCATGACTCATGAACAAAATACGTTTTGGTCTTTTTTGTCAGGAATGGGAGATATACAAAGTGGCACTCCAAACAGCAGCAGACATTCACAGAAGGAAGAACTTGTTGGTTTGATTTTCTGAAGAAGTTAATTCCTTAAGTTGTTTTGTTTTGGTTTTATCTTTTCATATACTGCCATTCTTCTGTGTTGCACACTGCAAAATTAGCCATTGTCTGTCAGCTCCTGTTGAGCACTTCAAGTACCTCTTTTCTTGAAATTAGCCACTGCTGAGTTAACCTAAGTTTAGGAGCAAGGTGTGGCACAAAGTTTCATTCTTTATGTAGATTGAATAGAAAGATGTGGGAAAACAATATATGTCTATATGTAAAGTAATTGTTCTATGAAAGAAAATAAAGAAAATATCATGCCATTTAATTAGGGAATAGCAAAAAATACGTTGTTGCAGTGATTTGACGGTATGAAAGGAAATGTTAAGTTTGATCATTACTAAATGAAATGCATGTGTAAGAGGTTATACAAAGAATTTCATAAACCTCCTACATATTTGCATGAATTTTTTTTCAGATATTCCTACAGAAGTTCTGAATTGAATTGTAAGGGATACCTTTTCCATGTGGAATTTGCTATGGTATTTATTTCAATAGACTGGTATGATATATAGAAAAATGTCTCAGTTGATTTTTCCAGGAAAATATTTGACCTTACCCCAGCCTAACTTTACTTCACATACTTGATTTCTAATCTTCATCTTTATAGTATTTTAATGGTTTTTATTACCTTGTATTGAGGATACATTTACTTTAGTGCTTCTATTACAAAATATAGATATTCAGAATCCTGTAATATATCCTTGGTGACTTTCTACATATTTTCTGCTTTGAATTTTGTGATGCCTGTAAGTAGAGGACAGATACAAAATACCAAGACCGCAAACAGTAGCTCTGTATCTTGGATCAGATTTCTTCATAGTTCTACTTTATTCCTTATAATTTGTGTGAATGTCTTCATTGCATACTTCATTTACACTGAACAGTGTTCTCAAAGATTCCTCACATTAATAATTATACAGAATGTAGAGATTTAAAAGTACCTAGTTTTACATTGGAAGTCATGAATAGTTAATCTTTTTATTACACTTTGTCAGGTGTAAAGTCAAAATTCTGTTGATGGACACTATTTATTTTTTGTGTTGCTTTTATTAATATACATTAACCGTGCTCTTATATTCAAAACCTACATAACAGACACCAATTTATAAGAACTTCACCAATAGTCTAGTGTTGTGAGATATTTGTGAAGTTTGGGGAACTTAATATTTAACTGTATTTGGTGTAACTCTAATTCAATATTGCTATAAAGTTAGAAATGTGAATCTTGCCACAGTACAACCATATTACCAATATTTAAATAACAGTTACATGTCTACTGAAGAGATAAAGAAGTTAGACTTATACATTCCATTGAAAAAGTAGATGTTACTTATTTTAGATCACTTTCAAAGTTTCAGATGTTCTTGCTTATAACTTTTTTTCCAAGAAATTTACCATTCCTGTATGATACATGTTGAGATCACTGTTTCTACTTTTTACCTGAAAAAGCGAAGAGTTACTGCATGGCTTTAGAGTTGTATACTAACCTTTAAGTATTATGTGTCCTTCTTCAGCACAATTTTAATATGCCAAAATCAAATACCATTATGTCCTTCCTTATATCCAGGGGTGTTGTCTGAGGTAATTTAATTTTAAAAAACATAACACAAATATCTGAAGAAGAGAGAATTCTATGCAGAAGAAACTTGATTGAGGAAGCACTAATGAAAGAGAAACCGTATGCTGAAATTCTGTGAGATACAAATCCAGAGCTTTAATTCTTGTATACCCATAGTGACACCAGTTCTCCCCCTTTATTTTTCATTATTTCATAGGGGGTGGGAGATGGAGAAAAGAATAAGAAGTTGAAAAGACCATGTGGCTATTGTTGCTAATGATCTGTGAATGAATCAAGCAATTACCATATATCTTGCCAGAAAAGAGTCCTCAAGGGACAAGAAAAGTGAATGAATTTTGGAACCTCCCCTGAGCAGATCTGTTTTTCTATGAAGTCAGAATCTCTGTTTTCTCCTGAACAAACACTCTTAGTATTAGATACTAGTGTAAGCAAAAAGGAACAACACAGGTCAATATAACACCCAAGTCTGGTCAACATAAAGGATGTCTATTTGTTTCAGAAAAAAAATTCAAAATGGAAATCCACATGTAGGACTGTGATTGTTTTATAAACTCATGCACATTACAGCTGTGCAATTTGTGGGGAAATCTTGCAAATGGTCTTACAAATGATGCTTTGGAAGAACAGAGCCACCAGAATGGCTGGGCTTAAGTGCTGTGAATTGCTTCCTTCATGCTTTCCCACCAGTCCTTCTGTCTGAATATGCTGTGATATTACTCCGAATTTGCTTGGAGAGAGAAGGAAAAAAGGATAGCTAAGAAATGCACAGCATGAAGGTATTGCAGAAAACAGAGCCCATAGGGGAGACCTTAGCAAAAGTGGTGTGTGTGTATATGTAATGGATGGTCTTCAACACTAGGTAGAAAAATGGGTGTTCAGGAATTACAGAGAACAGCAGAGACTTGACAGTCTGCTGAAAATAACTGGATGGCGTTAAATATAAAGTTTTTAGTAATTGCTTCTGAAAGATGAGAAGATAGAAAATATTTGAGAAAACCATAAACAGGGAAAGTATTCTAGTAGAATATGGATTTCCTGTCAAGGTTGGGGGCTTTTTGTTTAATTGTTTTGGTTTGTTTGCTTTGGGATTTTTTTTTGTTTGTTTGTTTGTTTTTTAATAATTTTTTTGGATATAGCTTAAAATAATAAACTCACGGAAGAAATCAACACACAATGGCTAAAGTAAAATTGCATGAGTATATCCTTGTGACTGAATTAAATGTATTAATAAGTTTTCTATTGAGTTCAGTATGCTATTCAAGTATAAGCTGAAAACCCTGTTGCTTTCATCCCAGTTCTCTTTTGAAAGCCATGTAATTTAGTGCCATAAAATACTTACAAGCAGGTATTTACTACTCTTTTTTTAAAACAGTTTTATGCATTTTTACATATTTGAACTTTTTTACATGTTTGTAATTTTTTTTGGCTACTGGGTTGTTGTTTAGTTGTTTGGCTGTTTTGGTTGTGGTTTTTGTTGTTGTTGCATTTTTTTTAATTAAAAAAAATGTATTAAAATAGTCAAGTAAAGCATTAATTCAGAGTCTAAGTCCATCAAAATTTTTCAGTATAATTTGCTTCATAACACATGAATCTCCTGTGTAAACACAGAATTTCAAGCGAGGACTTCACATGTTACTTTGTGCAGGTTCCTTTATCTTATTTCTCTGTTCTGTTTAGACCTCTATCTGTTTTTACCAGTTCTTAATCACTTTATAAATATGAACAAATAAAAGCAGGGCTATACATTTTTCTAGCTGTAAAGATTTATCTTGTAAAACATAATTGCAAGTTGTCACTTTTATTTGGCTGCCTTTGTGTGGACTTGTTTAAATATCCTGTAAATAATCCATGTTTCCTTTGTTTCTAACTGATTTGAATTCTTGCTGGCATATAAGGTGTGTCTCTTCCAATTACTGCTTTCTAGTATTTTAAGGCAATACTTTGAATTAAAAATTAAGTTCCTAAAAATCACATAAGATTCAAGTATTCTATTTATATTGATAACATTTACATTCATTGCTGCTGAGAAAATCATACCAGATTAAAAATCAACTTACTTAGCATGAATTTCATTCTGATTATGGTAGAACATGAGAGTAATATATAGATATTGTTACTTTCAGGTTGTTTCTTGACTTCTCTTGCTGGAAGCATGAATAAAATAACATGACTATGCTCATCTTGACTATGAAGGCATTTTAAGCATAACATTTTGTAAGTCAATTGTTGTCTTACATTTTAGGTTTTAAAATCTGAAGGAGGAATTGTTTATACAAGTCTGTGTAAGAACAGTTGAGGGGTTTTTTTTTGGCCTCTGGCAGATATATTGTGACAGAGAAAAAGTGACAGAATTATTGCTATCAAGAGAATTTGACAATCTCAGCAAATAGGGGACATAATTTATGGAAGCGTGTTTCTAAAATTAATGTCTTGATGATGAAATAATTTCAAATGCATTCTCGTGTGTGTGTGTAGTTTTTTTCTGTTCTTTCTGGATTGACTTTTCTGATGCACATTTTTCCTCAGAATTGAAGTATGAAATATCATTGTTTAGAGACCCTGAAACTTGAACTCTAATCATCATTGAAACGAAAGTATCTCTAATGTAATGGAACATAAGCATGAAAATAGAGAGCCATTAAATTACAGTAATTCAAAACACTGTGTTTTGATAGCTTCTGTCCTTACTAATATCAGAAGATACATCACTGCTAATATCAGGAGCCATCTAATAGTGTTAACATGATCTTACACTTTTATTAAAAAAATATCCCTTGAGCTTGAGTAACAAGAAAGATGTGTCTGAAAGAAATAAAACATTTTTCTGTATTAAAAAATGAACTATTTTCACATTAAACATTTAAAATTAAGATCTGAACATTCAGAACGTTTCACATTTCTATGCTTCAGAAAGACCTACCATCACACAAATATTTTGCAGGTTAACCTGTATTATATCATCCTGACCCAACTTCCTCTTCTCTTTTTTCCTTATACTTTCTCTTTTGTGAGAATAAATATAAGAGTGAGCAAGACAGTGAAACCATCCTTACACTGGCAATTTTTAATTACTTTTTCACAGGATCGTAGAATGGCTGAGGTTGAAAGCGACCTCTGGAGGTCATCCTGCCTAACCAGAGCAGGTGTCTTTTGATTATCTCCAACACAACAATAATAATATCAATAATTATTATTGTGTTGTCCATTCATGTATCATTTTTGGTTAATATTTATTAATTGTAATCAGAATATAGGATTGAACTGGCATCTGTCTGAGGAATATGTTATCTTCAGAAGAAACAGAAGCCATGATGTAAAACTGTAGAGTTTAACTCATTCTCTCTCAAACTCCTCAAAACCTAAAATGTAGTTCCATTAACACAATATTCTGTCTACTAAAAATAAATGAATGTATCTACATAGTGACTACAGCTATGCTGTGTAAAGATGAAATTAAAATATTTAGTCTGATTTCATATTATAATTGCAGCTATGATCTAAACACATAAAACAAATTTTATATCTTTGATAGATCATGTAGTAGAAAGAATAAAAACAAGACCGAAAAAAAAAAATCCCTTGTTTTCTCCCAAAGACCCACCTGACAGCATAGTTTTGCTGTGCACCTGCTGTGCCCTTTAATGCGTTTTCATATATTCTATGTCATTTACAACAAGGAATGTGCAAGCAAAATTTTAAACTGTAAAATATTGTTTAGATCTTAGAAAAGTGATCATCTCTGACAGCATGTACTTTTCAAATGAGTCTCTTATTGTAAACAATCTGCTGTCTTTTTACATACATTGTTTTGCAGAGTAAGGGAAGTAATACTACTTATAGTATTACCTGTAGTCTTGAAGATATTAGCACCTGGAAAATCAAAGCCTAAGCATCCTTGCAGAAACACAATCACAGCACAATACAAGAAGCCAGCTGGTCAGAATAGTCTCTATACAATAGTACTTTAGAGATTAAGCCAAGGAAATAGAAGTGGTAACCTGTAAAGTTCACTACTGTTCTAAAAATTTTTACAATACATAGAGCTTTTTTAAAAAATCCTTATTTCTAATAACTTTATTTCTTGATAAACAAGCCAGGTTTCCTTGGGAAAAAAACAAAACACAACAAAACAAAAATGGCAATGGTATTGGTAATGTCTTTATACTTCTATAGGCTTTCTAAGAACAGATGTAGACTTGGCTTGTGGAGATATACGCAGACTGCAATATTCTACCTGCAAAGACATATTTCATTTCATGGTATATACATCTTCTTGTGACAAAATATGAAAAGCAGAAAATGAACATATTTATCTTGTCAGACAGTAGCCCTGAATGAGGGGATTAATGAGAACTAAACAGGTGAAATTACACTTGAGTACAGCATGCATAACAGTAATAATTCAAATATATGAAGCTCTCTTCCACCACCTACTCTCTCTTCCCTCTAGAGAGTCATACAGTATGTTGCTTATAGCATTGCTGCATGTGAGTAAGATCATGGTTTTGAGAGGCTTGTCTGAAAGGATTTTGAAACCTCATCTTAATGACGCCCTCAAGAGAAACATTGTTTTTTTTAAAAAACAGTACTATCAAGAAACCTCTTGGCTATACACATAGCATTTCCATCATGTCATGACAGGCCACCCTGAGCTGTCAATAGTGTCTGCTGTATAAAAAATTACATCACTTGAAAGACAGGCTTCATTTTACACTTAAATTTTCTTAAAAGTATGGTGTATCATGGACTTTACTCCTGCCTGTCTGATTTTATTGTTTTCTTATAGAATTCTGTATTTTTGACATTTCTAGTGGTAAGATTTAACTGAACTGCAGATACTCTTACATTAACACACATAGTTCTAAGAAGTTTAATATTATTCCTCCTGAATTATTAAGCATAAACAGGATAAAAATCAAACTCTTTGTTTTGACAATATTGGAATATTTTTCTCCTTGAGTTAATCCAGGCCACTGCTAAGTGAAATCAGGTGAAAACCTTAATCATCCACTAAATTTTTTTAAGAATGATTTATCCTCTTTGGCACTATGCAATAAAGTTGACTCTCACAGTTATATAAATGCCATAGTATCTAATATTGACAACATATTTAAAATAAATTATTATTGTTGTTATTATTTCTATTACTACTGTTGTTTATTAATGAGTATTTGTGCTCTCGCAACTCCTGGAATCTAGTCACAGACTACGAACTCTTCACATTCAGTGACACATTGCAGAATCAAATTAACATCTCTGTCTAAAAATGTTTAAGTCCTGTATTGGTTAAAAGACTTGAATAGCTAAAAATGAGACTGTTACTATCTCTTAGGCAGGAAAGGATGCCTTCACAATATTAAAGCAAGATGAAGTACAGAGTATATGACAGGTGTTTTCAGAGGAAGTATCTATGCAAAGATTATTCAATATAGTCAAGCTTTGTTTACCCTAGTAACTCCCAGATTGCCAAGAGATTTTACTATTAATACATTCTACAACACTCAATGAATGCAATCGGGTGTTAATTTTCTGTTATCTTTGACCTAGAATAGATTTGAACCATTTACCCCTTAATTAAAGTGTCTACATCCCATTGCCAATCTTTTAAGCTCTCCAGTCATCTGGCATTACTTATCTCTAAAACGTGAACAACAACAACAAAAAATATATTACAATATAACCAGTATCACATAGAATGTCTTTTTGAAATATTTATCATCAGAAACAATTACACAACAGCTATTAGATATGATGCCTAAGAAAGACTTGTTTTAATTTTTTTTTTACCTTCTTACTGCTAGTGGTTCCACCCTAGTTGGGGATTCAGTTTCTGTCCTGGCACTCAGAAAATTGAAAGATACTGGATTAGACAGAGAACTAGACTGTTTGGAGTAGCTGCAGGTGGACTAATGTTATGTTGCAAGGTTATGTTACAAGGTTATGTTACTAATGGATGTTACAAGCTGTCCTGTACCTGAAATACTAAGGGTTAGCTCAAAGAGAACAAATACTGGCAATCTTTCTATTTTCTCTTTAGAAGTTGGCCTAAAATTGTGCAGGCTAGAACTCTTTGTAAAGCTATGCTTATATTATGTTAGTATTTCTAATACCAAACAAAATTTTTAATCTAGTCTCTCTTTGGAAAAGTCATATTATTGTACTCTATCAATTGTTTTTTTAGTGCTATCACTGCTCTGGTACTTATGTTTCAGTTTTCAAAGAGCAAAACCAAAGTGAGTTTAGATTAAGAATAAAAAACTATCACAAACTGAAGTAGGCAAAGAAAGGAAAGAAAGATTTCCAGCTTTATTTCTAGTAAGCATAAATCATTATTTTTAAACTACCAAAAAAATTAACACTCTAGAGCAGATTTGCTTTACATTTAGATGAAATCTTCGTCATCTAAAAATTATCAGCTCATCATATATATAGCATATAGTCTCTGAGAAATTGTTTCTTGATGTTACATGTGTCTCTATTCAGAGTCAACTAGTGAAGAAAAATGACCAAC
>JANHFX010003918.1:0-45789 GCA_027560015.1 Chloroceryle amazona
CTTTCCCTCCATGCCCTTCCCTAGCCTCGTCCCTCTCCTCTGGACCTGCTCCAGCACCTCAATATCCTTCTTGAAGTGAGGGGCCCAGAACTGCACACAGTACCAAGTACCTTCTCCAGGGCTGGAGAAGGTGTATATACTTGTGGCAGGGGGTTTTTTTGCGAAATTTCTTCTTTGTTTGGTTGTTTTTATTTTTTTAAATAAATTCTGTAGGAATGTGATATAAGAATTTCTGTCTGTGAAAGACACATTCCTTTTCAAATTTAATTTCTCTTCCTGACTGTCAACTATGTGTAAAAATGAAAGCAAGGAGCGCAGTAGAGAAATACATTGTACGGTCGGAGTCATCCTCAGGAAAGAGATGAAATACAGAGGTAATGTTTTTAAAAGAGGTATCATTTGACACAGTCATGGAACCAGAGATTATGGGATTATATTCAGCTGATGAGCATTAGGTCATTCAGTGAGTAGCTCTACCGATTTCTTCTGGACCATTTATCTTTAGCATGTAATACACCACAGCAATAAAATCTTGTTCTTAAATTGTTTTGGTTCCAGAAGCAAAGAAAGGGCATTCTTGAAAGTGCATGGAAGTGTAATGTATCTTCAGAAATTAATGACATATTAGATGAAAGAAATTCTGAGTACTGCTCTTACACAGATGCATTACATAAGGGTGTAAGAAGGCTTCTGGTTTTTACCCGCAAAAGAGCTAATGTGAATTTCAACTAAGAATTCAGATACTTCTGCACAGGCTGAAAGGAGCTTAAGTGGGTAGCACCTACACACAGCAACTGTTCATCAGAAGTAGTTATGCTTCTCTTGCAAAGGTGAAATTTTACATTATTTGCAGCAGTTCCCATCACAGCAGCAGTGAGATATGCTGAGGCTTGTAGTGATGAGATGCCATAAATTGCCTGAGAGGAAGGGTTTGTGGGGTACCCAAAGATAAAGGTTTTGGGATTCAGAGGAAATTGTCGAAAGACCATGTGCAAATTATGTTGTCATTTCATAGAAATTGAACAAATTTCTTGAAGTTTACCTTAAAATAGCAATGTAATCTATGACTTACTTCACCATTTTACATTGAACTTACACAGGAATGTCATGGCTATGCTTAAATATTTTATCAAAAGACATGCTAGATGGACAGGGTTTTGTGACATCTGTATTCCTTTTCAGGCTATCCATTTGTGACAATTGCATGGAAGTTATTCCCTCCAGTATTTAGAAACAGAGTGCTCTTAAGATGTCACTTTAAATTAAAGCCAAGATTTTGAACAAAATAACTTATTTATATTCTTGATTTAAATTTCACTAGCATGCTGAGACTAAATATACTCAGTCTATCTTCTTTGTCAGAAAGATAATTTTATTTAAAAGCATGAAATTCCTATAAGATATAGAAAATAGTTCAGTTTGGCTTACAGGTAAGGTGCTTGTGCGAACTGTGTACTGAGTGAAAGATCTTTCCTGTGCCTGAATCCATTTTATTGTCTAAGGTTATTTGTGCAGTATGACACAGAGAATGCTATTCCTCTTCATCACCTTAAAAGCAATTTTTTCCTAGTATCTAGAATGATGTGAGAAATAGGACGATGTGTTTGTACTCTTTCTGATGTTTTTTGTGCCTTTTGAATTTGTAAAAAGAAAATTAGTTTTGGTACTTTTTCTGGAAGATATTTATTAAAGTAACAGTACATATGAACAATAGATACTGCCTATGTTATCAGGATGATGGATGGTACCTGCTTACTTTTTTCTCTGAGAGTTGAGTAAATGAATTCCCAAATGGAAATTGAGATATTATAAGGACACTATCAACATAAGTAAAAGAGGAGGGGATCTTAAAATAAGTACCACAGTTTTCATAGAAGGATGTGTTCTTTGGCTGTCTATTTTGAGGTACCTGTAGTCTAATTGCAGAAAACAGGACAGATAAAAACAAGAATTATTATTGATTGTGGCTTGTGAGGCAAGTGTACTAACTTTATAGCCTTTCTGTGCTCTTGAGGATACACTATTTTCCATATATAATTTTGCATAATGCTGGATTCTGTTTGGAGAGTAAAGCTACTAAGAGTAAAGAAGAAGCAATTGCACAGAAAAGGTAAAAAGATAAAAATATTGCACATTAGGGAGGAGATAGAGGATACTACTTGGATTTTTCTGCAACAGCTCCAGTCCTATTATTTAAAATGAGAGCAGAAATCAGTTGCCTGTCTTTACTGACTTAATTTTTTAAAATTTCTAACAGCAGATCTTTGACCCCATCAAGGCAACACATCTGCTGTACAGATGAACAGGATGAGCTGGGTCATCACTTGCCTAGGACACTTCCAAAGAGGGCCCTGGAAGAAGAACTCAGCCCTGAGAAATACTGAAGGGTTGATATTTTTACCATGGTTCAAATCCTTTGTAAATTCTTGAAGGCTGTAGCATTTGCTAAGAGCGTGGTGCATTGGCAGAGAAGCCAGTGTTTATTACAATATGACAGTTTGTCAAGGGTTAGTGCTGGGTCAGCCACTAGACCTATAACAGACACTCGGAGTAGAAAGGGAATACGGGAGAGAAACATGGGTTGGAAAAGAAAGCTAAAACAGCTTTAATGAAAATAATAATATTATGAAATATATATAAAGATACAGAAAATTGATATCAAACTTAACCCCCCTGATGACAATTACATCACTGTCGTCACTGATGCTGTGGAACAGGTACTGGAGAAGTCCCAGACTGGACTCAGTGGCAGAAGGGAGCTAGATTCAGGAACACCTGGATTGGGACTGAAAGCAGGATGGACAGAGTCCTCTGCAGATGCTGGCCATTGAAGAAGAGATCTTGACCCTTGTGATCCCTCAGCTTTATACTGAATATGCCATAAATGTGATGGAATCCCTCGCTGGTCAATTTAGGGTCACCTGTCCTATCTGCTTCTCCCCACAGGAGTGGCTTTTACTTTCGGCACCCACAATATGATACACAAGATTTAGCAGCGACCTTGGTCTTCACAGGATCAAGTATAAACAAGAGCCTTTCTGCACATCAGTCCTTGGCAGTAACTCATGAAGCATTAGAATTGCTAGAAGCAAACACTGCAAAAATCTGATGCTAACTTCAGAAAGTGCTTACTTAGAAGAGACTGAGCAGAAAAGTAAAATTACTGAACAGAATTGGTTCTGTTCTACCTCAAACCAAGACACAGTTTGTGAGAATTGTGAACATTCAGACTTTTGGAAACCCTGGGCCTTGAGGTACACATAGAAGTGAAAGTTGATTGTATGCATTGCTTCATACTTATGATGGCTTGGAAGCTAATCCCCAAACTGCCTTGCACTTAGAACAGATACGTGAATGTCAGTGTATTGGCTAAATTCCAGTAAGTAATTGCACTCAGTTTATCTAAATTCCTTTCTCTAGTTTGAATTGGTCAAGCTAGTTTACCTCTTCTGTCTTATCTTACTGTTTATTTTGGTGAATGGTGTTAAATGGGCTGCTGTTTTTCCAATGTGACATTACTGCTTTTGGTAGGAACTGCAATTATTCCAGAGTGTACATATGACTTGTAAATTACTTTGACAGCTAAAAAAAAACAAGTAAATTTTGGTATCGTGGTATCTTTATCATTTTATGGAGAAGTGGTTATAAAATATCATGACTCTTGTTTTGAAATATACTTCAGTATTTATGTATACCCATTCTGAGTTTTTGAAGTGTAATTTAAAGCTTAGATGATTTTGTTTATATTAACTGTGGAGGAACATTTCTGTAGCTTTGAACTAAGCTTGTTCAGGTGGATTTGAGATATACAGATGACAGACAAAGAATTAATCCATATAGGTGCTGCAGAAGCTTTGATGAGACTGTTGCAGTATCCTGCCTGAAACTATTAACTGCACAAAAAGCAGGTTTTAGACCCGTTGGCCGAAAATAAGAGAAGTCATCCTTCTACCCAGTGACATTTGAGAACAGTAAATACTTTCTATATCTAGGCATCTATTTTTCAAGAAGATATTCTTCCCATGTTTGAAATATGTATTAACTATATTAAAATTTCTTTAGGTTACTCTATTGTTTTGGCTTTGTTTTACCATTCTGTTTATGCTCTAAGTTGGTAGAGCTCCTCATTGTGCATTTTGTTCATTGGGTGAGTATGCCTACTTTCTGATAGACAGTCAGTTGATGAGTCTATTTAATTTGTGATAGTCAATGGCTACCCTGACTGTATTTCAGGTGACCTATTTAGGTGTTTTCAGGATCGCTTATTTAGATACAGTGCCACTCTGTAGTAAAGTGGAGGGTAAAATGCATGTTTGTTGAAAGAAGCCTAATAGACAAACTGTAGCAGGGATTCGTCCTGTTCAAGTATTCTTCCTCTGATCTCCACACCGTGCTGTCTGTCTGTGATACTTTCATCTTACTCAGTAAATACGTAATTTTTTAGACAAATGGATGAGAAACGCATGTCTCCATCCTCTTTTACTTTTCTCAGGGAAGGAGAAATTTGATTGCTATTGCTGTTAGAAATAGAAAGTTGCCCTTTCATACATTGTGCAGGAATCCACCTGTTTAGAAGAAGCAAGGCAACCCTTGGCAGCAGGCTGGCCAGATTGGTGAGGTGAGTTTTAAACTGAAGGACTTAGGGGGTGGGGTCAAATATGGCAATGTTCATGCCATTGAATACAACTGGGGAATAAGCCAGGCCAACCAGAGCAGCAACAAATGTTCCTTAGCTGCCTTGCAAGACAAGAATCAGAAGGCCAAACACCTCTAGGATGTGTATGGTTATGGTGGATCCTCTTGCACCACTGCAAGGATAACTTCTAGCTTGATTAAGTCTCTAAAATACCTGTCCACCAGTGCATGCAGCATGGGGAATAACCATGAAAAACTAAAGATCTGGGTGCAGTCACTGGGCCATGATCTCACTGCAGTTTTAGAGACCTGGTGGGATGGCTTGCATGGTTGGAACACTGTCACAGGTGCCTATGTACTTTTTAGGAAAGACAGACCAGCAAGACAAGGTGATGGAGTTTCTCTTTATGTAAGAGAGCAACTGGACTGTATCAAGCTCTGCTGAGGGGGTGATGAAGAACAAGTTGAGAGCTTAAGGGTAAAAATTAAGGGGCAGGCTAATATCACTGACACTGTTGTGGGTATTTACTACAGGCCACATGATCAGGAAGAGGAAGTCAGTGAGACCTTCTAAAGATAATAAAAAGTAGCCTCATGATCACAGGCACTCGTGCTCATGGGGAACTTCAACCGCCCTAATATTTGCTGGAAAGGCAATACGGCGAGACACACACAGTCCAGGAGGTTCCTGCAGTGCATTGGTGATAACTTTCTGACAGAGGTAGTGGAGAGGTCAACAAGGAGACATGTGCTGCTGGACCTTGTGCTAACAAACAAAGGTCTTGTTGAGGATATGGAGGTTGAGAGCAGCCTTGGCTGCAGTAACCATGAGATGGCAGAGTTCAGGATCCTGCATGGAAGAAGCAGGGCAATAACCAGGATTGTAACTCTGGACTTTATGAGAGCTACTACTGGTCTGTTGAAAGACCTACTTGCAGGAACCCCCTGGGCTAGGACTCTAGAAGGAAATGGGGGGCCCCAATAGAGCTGATTGATATTCAAGCACCATTTCCTCCAAGCTCAAGATCATTGGATTGAGTAAAAAATCAAGCAAAGGAGTCAGGAGACCAGCATGGGTGAGCAAGGAGCTTCTGGAAAAGCTGAAATGGAAGAAGGAAGTTTATAGTGTGTGGAAAAAGGGACTGGTCACTTGGGAGGAATATAGCAACACTGTCAGAGTATGTAGGGATGTAGCAAGGAAGGCCAAGGTCCCCTTGGAAGGAAATCTGGCAGGGGATGTCAAAGACAATCAGAAGAGCTTACGCAAGTACATCAGTAGCAAAGGGAGGATTAGGGAGAATATGGGACTGCTGCTGAATGAGGTGGGTGCCCTGGTGATGGAGGATACAGAGAAGGCAGTGTAACTGAATGCCACCTTTGCTTCAGTCTTTACTGCTAAGGCTGGCCCTCAGGAATCCCAATCCCTGGACGTAAGAGAGAAAGGCTGGAGAAAGGAGGACTCTCTGTCAAGGATTGGTTTAGAGACCATTTAGGCAAGCTGGACATCCTCAAATCCATGGGCCTCGATGGGGTGCACCCATGAGTGCTGAGGGAGCTGGCTGGTGTTATTTAATTTCTGAAATGTCATCAGTGACAGGAGAGGTGCCTGAGGACTGGAGGAATGCCAGTGTTACTCAAGTCTTCAGAAAGGACAAGAAGGAGGACCCAGAAACTACAGGCTAGTCAGCCTCACTTCCATCACTGGAAGGGTGATGAACAGCTCATTCTCCATGTCTTCTCTCATTTTTTTTCGAAGAAAGGGAGGTTATGAGGAGTGGTCAGCATAGATTCACCAAAGCGAAATCGTGCTTGACCAATCTGGTAGCATTCTGTGATGGTACGACTAGCTGAATAGATGAGGGGAGGACAGTGGATGTTGTCTATCTTGACTTCGTCAATGCTTTTGACACCATCATCCTCACAGGGAAGCTTAGAAAGTGTGTGTTGGATGGGTGGGTAGATAGTGAGATGGATTGAGAACTGGATGAATCATAGAGCTGAGAGGGTTGTGATCAGTGGTGCAGAGTTCACTTGGAGGCCTGTAGCTAGTGGTGTTCCCCAAGGGTCAGTTCTGAATTGAGTCTTTTTATACTTCTTCATCAGCTACCTGGATGAAGGGATGGAGTGGTCCCTCAGCGAGCTTGCTGATGATACAAAGCTGGGGGGAGTGGTTGACACACCAGAAGGCTGTACTACCATCCAGCACAACCTGGACAGACTGGAGAGCTGGGCAGAGAGGAAACCAGTCAAGTTCAGCAAGGACAAATGTAGAGTCCTGCACCTAGGGAACAACAAATGAAAATATTAATTTCATTTTATTTTTTCTTTTGCTTTTCATTACATATACTGATGTCCGAATTCTGCATTTTCTCTCCTAAAACAACTTAACTGTTTTTTGATTTTTCTATACCAAACTGAAGAAGGTAGCTGATAAAGGCTAGTATGTATCCACTAGCTTCGTTGATTTGTCCCTGCTCATGGCAAGGGGGTTAGAACTAGATAATCTTTAAGGTCCCTTCCAACCCAGCCATTCTATGATTCTGTGATTCTAAAATCTGCCCTGGTTCTGTTCCCTACCATGTGGACTAAATTTGCTGTTGTGTATCCAAGTAGCTGTTTACATCTTTCATACAGTAGATATAAATTCTGCAGTATGACTATAAGTTAAATATTGTATGATGGGTTTCCAGTATAGTGTAACACAAATCATAATCTGCTAATGAGGAGATAGATAAAAAGTCTTTTCTTTCAACAGTCAGAGTACAGAGCTAGAGGCTGAGTCTGTGTTGGTATACATGGAATAATCAAATACATCAACTATATTTAGCTTTAAATGTAAGCTATCAGGTTTGACTTTATAGTAAGTAATAGGCATTCATTGGGTATTTTGTCATACATTATGCCAATTCATTTGTGGAAATATGTTGAATAGCTGCATAAAATGAAAATTAGTTTTATGAGTAGATGATCATTGAATTTGCAGGAGATAACTCTCATCACCTATAACTATCACTTTCAAATATCTAGGAAGTAAGTATGCTGAAGAAAGATACAGTTATATGTACTTTAAGACCACTGGTTCATTTTCAGTTTAATTAACAGTTGTTAATTGTATAATCTGATTAAAAATACAATGCATTCCAGTAATTATTATGATAAGCAGCTTTAAAATAGCAAAAGCATTGATCTTCACTCAAGGCGGAAAACCAGATTTTGGAACATGTGATTTTGAAATTATTTAATGAAAACAACATCTCCAGTATTAAAGCTGTGAAAAGAATGCAAATACATTTTTATATAATACAAAAAAAAAATCATTTTAGTATGCTTTATTCTTTACATAACTAAGATGCTTTCATCTTGCCAATTTCTCAACCCAAGTGTGTATTCTCTGGCTGTTGAGAGTGTTCTCTCCAAGCTATCAAAAGAATCCTTGCTGGAAACCTTTAAACACTCTGAAATGTGTATGTTTTGGTCTTTCAAGCATACCAAATAACAAGCCTAGCATTTAAAAAAATATTAAAATTTCCTTAGATAAAGAACTTAGGACCTTCTGTCAACCAACGTACATTTTTCTGTCTTTTCCTATGAGTATATTGAGCTTCTATAGCTAACTTACCTGTCCTTTTAGCATGTTTTATCTCTTCTTTTGTTGGCTTCTTTTAAATTATTTATTTTTAATTCCCATTACATTGGGATCAGGTAAAGCACTGGAATTTGATCCTATTGATTCATGTATTTTCAGCAGCTTGGAGTTTCCCTTTTGTAAATGAGATGCTTTGAACTTTTAAGACTGAGTGATTGCATGTAAAAGAAATGAAGGAAAATGAAGCACTACAAATAAAAGCAAAATTGGGAAAAGTGAAGAGGGAAAATACTGAATGAAGTGAGGAATGCTGGAAAACCTCTGGCAAACACAACAGGAGCAGTATTATGATGGCTATGGGGAACAGTCACTCGTTTTTTTGAGAAGAAAGAAACAGGAAAGAATAGTTGGAATGAGATTAAAAACTAAGGCAAAATTACTTTCTTTTTAATAATAATTCCTTAGGGGTTATTTCACTATACTACAGCTTTTTGGAAAAGGAGATGGTGATTTTTGGTTAAGAATAATGACAATGTTGTAAAACATGAACTCATTCATTCAGTTATATTTTAAACATATATGGAGATGGAAAATTTAGGATTGAAGGAGTAATATCTTTATTTTCACACAAAGTCTTAAATGTAAGTTTGCTGATATTTCATCTGCTGTTTGTAAACTTAGTAAAAGCTTTTGGAGCTTATAAGACAGGCACTGTAGTGATTGAATTAATTTTCTTAAAACCCTTTAACTTGTGAGGTAGCATGCATGGGGTTATCATGGGAGGCAGAGTCAATAAATAATTTTCAAGCATGATTTACTTAACAAAATAATTTTAATCAGTAATGTAATAATTAGTAATGTAGTGATGTAGTAATTATATGACTACATGTAGTTTCTAAAACCTTTCCTTCAGAATCTGACTAGTATTTTTTAACCAAGGTGTCAGTAATTATATAATCATTTGTACATTGTACAGAATCATGTGTGCGTTTCGAGTGTGCAATAAAACAAGAATAGGTGAATAATTTATTTTTTTTTAATAGGATATATATGGCAACTGTAATTAGTCAGTAAAATTTCACTCAGTCTTTAACAAATAAATGTCTTTTCTTTAAGTGTTTATAGAGTAACAAATGTGCAGTTCCTTCTGATGGTGACTCATGGGTATTATTGTATTATACTTAAAAGTAGCAGGCTACTGGGAGACAAAAGAGCAAAAAGGAAAGAAGGCAACTGACCACATAGAGGAGGGGACTATGGTTTACTTTAGTGTAGGGAAGAAGTATCTTTTTTGCTATAATGACCTGTTTATTTTAGTAGAGTTTGCTATTTTTCAGGTGCAGTTAAAAACCAACATTTCAAGTCAATATGTAATTCGTACACAGCCAACAAACACCTGTTTGTCTACACTTGAATGTGCAGCTGTTGCTCTTACTATC
This sequence comes from Chloroceryle amazona, assembly GCA_027560015.1. NCBI lineage: Eukaryota > Metazoa > Chordata > Aves > Coraciiformes > Cerylidae > Chloroceryle > Chloroceryle amazona. The sequence goes on from JANHFX010003918.1 coordinate 9,661, forward strand.
ATGGAAAAAAATAAGAGTATACAAGAGGTATGTAATTTTAAAGACCTTAGTTTTTCTTTTATGAATAGTAGAGGAGAAGCAAAAGTACTTGGCTATTAATGTCACAATCTGACAGTCAAAATCTTAACAGCATTGTAGCGGTTTTGTTGCATAGCAAACTAAACCAAGAATGTAGCAATAGAAACTATTTTTCTTCAGAAATTTATTAACTCTAGTAATGGTCAAATTACTGTGACTTTCGTCATGTTCCAAAAGTCTCTATAGTTTTTCTACTCTTTATTTAACATTGCTGTTGAATTGCTGAGGGAACTTGTTAGATGCAAAGGTCTTGAATGTTTGTTTTGCTACTCTCCTTTTCACTATGTTAGATTCTAGCATGGTGGGTTTTGTGCTATTCCATAATGGACTTAGATTGGCTCTTTTGCCACAAAGAGTTGTCTGGGCAAGCTTCAGGGCTAAAATTCTTGCTTTGATGATGTCTAAAGTACTGTTTAGGATCAGATAATGTCCTGTAATAGATTATATTTGGTACTGCAATGTTCATCAGAGTATGTATCTTACAGACCACTTTTACACTGAAGGAGTAATAGATTGGTTATTGAAAACAACAGCTGCCGTCACAACCCATCTCTTCAATTCCCCTTTCTTCCTTTTTTTTTGTTGTTTGTTTGTTTGTTTTTGTATCTGTGTGTTTGTTCTGTTAGTTTGTTTGATATTTTTGTCGTTGTTGTTGCTGCTTTTCTTTAGTTGTCTAATACTTTCCCCAAGCATTTCCACTTCTATAAGTTTTCTCTCTGCATTCTTCAAGTTAATTTGTATCAGGATTTGAGATTCTTCTGTACTTGTTATTCATTTTCCCTTTTCTTCTTCCCTCTTTTTTCCATTTGTCTTCTCTCTTTCCTGTTTCTTTCTTGTACCTTTTATGCATTTTTAATTCAGCAGTCCTAGTGTCTTCCAGTTCCTTCTTTCCTTCTACCATATGCTTCTTTCCCATCACATTCTTTCAGCCTGTACTTTCCTGCACACTTCTTCCTGTAATTCTAAATGTGATGAGTGACTAAGGTTCTCTCCACCTGTATATTACTGTTTTTTTTAAAAAGATGGTTTATAAGACACCAAATGCATCTTGTGCTTGCCACAATAATGAATGGACAGAATAAATATGTGTAGAGATAACAGCTGGGGATTTAGCTCAAAACTACTGTGTATATTAGAGGGCACATAGTGCAGGTGCACTGTTGCTGTTATCTCTTCCTGTGATGTTTTTCTAAGTTCACTTGACATTTCTTATTACAAAGCTTCGAAATGTAGACTGTGTAGCAGGGACATGTACTATATTAAATTTAACATATGTAATGTGTTAAATTGATTGATTTTTTAGAGCAGTTTTCTTTTGGGTGTTTCTTACTGTATTGAAAGTGTATTGAAAACTATTTTGTTTTATGTACTATTCTAAATAACTGTAATAGTTAACTGTTTACAGTTGTTCATTTGCTGTAATATATGGAATTCTTGCACTCTTATGTTACCAAAGTTATACTCACTCTAAAGTATGTTTAGGATTTTGTAGCCAAGAAACATATAAGTAAACTTGTCAGAGATTATAGCCTATAATCATTCTGATTTTTAATTTTCATAAATCCAGAAAAGCATGATGATTATTTAGTTGATTAGTTATTCATTGGTACTGAATAAGGTGGCAAGCAGTATTTGGAATTAAATTTTTTTGCTGGGTCTCAAAGGCTTTGTGCCATTAACTTTCTTGTACTTTTTCCTAATAGTAGATAAAACCTGAAGCTACAAAGTCATGAGAGGTTATTATTTTCAAATTGCACATCCTGTAATAGATGTTACAAAAAAAAACCCTTATAATGTTTTTTCACTTTAGTTGAGAACAAAATTGTCATAGAAAAAAATCAGATATTTTCACTAGTCTCTTCATATTGTACTAGTAGGGAACAGTGTTAACTTCAGATACCATCAGTTGAAGCTCTTGGGAATTTGTGAAATAACTTTGGATACAACTTGTTAAAAAGGAAAAGTATTTCTAGGATATGAAAAACATAAGAAATTTGGGAGATTAGTATAATTAAATTTTCTACCTCTCTTACATAGGATATTAAAGTATTTAACTACCTTTAAATTGATGGTTAACTTCTTCAGTCAAGATGTGATTTAAAATTAGTGGGCTGACAAATGTTAATTGAGAATAATAACTGATGCTAGACTCTAAAAAGTTTCATTTAGCAGTCAGGTATCGTCATGATATTATAGAATTAATTTCCTTTTTAGCATGTGTTGGTTTTGGAATATTTACTGGAGTCAAGTAACAAGTATCTTTCTTAGGTATTTTTAAATGATCACCTGAAGTCAAAGCACAGCAAGGTGATCTTTTACTCTAAAAAACCCAGAGCTGAGACAAACAAATGAGTATATTACTGCATGGGAAATAGTCAGTTGTTTTCTGCAAAAACTAAACAGCAGAGATGATCTGAATACCCCATCACAGATAGCTCTAAAATAAAATACATGTGTTAGCCTGTCCTACTCATCTGCACTCCTGGAGCCATGGAATGCAACCCACTGGTTATATCTTCTTACCAACCAGCTTACAATTCTTACATGTCATTGGAGGAATTTGGGACTTAACAGTTCTTGAGTTTAAGTTTATCCCAGGTCAAAGAATACTAATTAGACATTAGCCTTTTCCTCACAAATTGTGATCCTACCAGTCTATGATGGAAGAGGTTATTAAACTAATCTTAATCTTTTTTTTTTTTTCCTGACATTAGTAGTATCTATTTAATAAACCTTTTGAAAAAGACCTATGAGTAGTTTCACACCATAAACCCAGGTCTGCAATCTGACCATGTGCCCAGAATATGGTACAGAAGGGTCTATGTAAAGAGATTTAAAGTGTATCCATGGCTTCAGTACAGTCTAGTGTCTACCCTAGGGTGCTCATGTCCCTTTCCATCAGATAATGAATATACTGGTACTTGACCTCTGCCTACTAAAAAGGTTCTCGGGTCAAAAATGGCTTCTGTAATGGGCATAGTGTAGAGTATGCCACCCCTATGTCAGTCACTGTGTCACTAGAGTCTCCTCAACATTAAATCAGTTGCATCTAGAACCAGACTGGAGTGAAGTTTGTGGCCACAGAAGAAAATATGGCTCAGAAACTGGAACTCTGTGTAAAGAAGTTTTTCTAGAAACTTATATCTTTTTATGACAGTGCAGCTATATGTTTTTATGCTAAAAGAAGATATTGTAAAAGATAAACCTGTGAAGATTTAGAAATACTGAAAATAATGTGGTTTTAGTACATCTTAGTTTACCTTTGGTGTGCCAGGACAACATTGGCGTATTTTTCCTTCATTAGGATTTCTGTCTTATTCAGGTCCAGGCTGAATGTTGCATTAGTGTCTACAATTCCCAGATCTGTATTGTTTCATCCCTAACACTCTGAATTGTCCCAGTCTACTTTTTAAAGACAAAATAAACAGTTTCTTAAAAGTACTTTTGTAAATGTTGCATAGCCTTGAGCTTCATAAACATTCATGCACTTTTTTATGCTCTCTCTGAATTGAATACAATTCCCAGCATATGTGAATTGAAGTTGAGAGCCATGAATGTTAGTTAGATGCCCAATAGAAGTCACTTCATTTTCCTCTGTGCTTGGAAGAGTCACATTTTACTGAGCAGAAACTCAGCTCCTACTGACTGCAGTTACATTTGTGATTGCTTTACACATCTGCATGAGGCCCCATGATACTGAGTTAGACAACCAGAAAATTAAAAACCTACAATTAGGAATCACTTGAGATAAATTTGGTTTGTGTGGCTCCATTAGTCCTAGATAGTATTGCTGGGCAGAAGCAGTGATACAGTCTGTTCTGCAGGATAGAAGTCCAGCTCTCTCGATCCCTTCTCTCTTTCTAAAACCCTGTCTCAAGGTATTCTCATGCAAGCACAAACAGCTTAGTTACTGTTATTTATTTTATTGCAGCTTGTTGGCTGAGGCACAATAATTGGTTGTAGTCCCTTGCTAAAGTGAAGTTAAAGCCATAACTTAGAGTAATTTAGCTGGGGCTGAAATCAGGACTGAGTGGGTCTGAGGAAGGAGTAAGAGATGACAAGCAGGTAGGTGGATGTATGTCTGCTATGTGGCTAGTTTTTAGTATATCTTGTATTCAGCTGGCCCCTCTGTGTCTCAAAGGTTATATTTTATCAGCATTTATCATCCAAATTATATTTTACCAGCATTTCTAAGTAGTCCTTGAATACAAAACCTGGAATAATTATGTCTAAAATATCTTCCTAAAAGTGTTGAGTTTTTTTGTCTCCCCCTGCCCCTTCATCTTTCTGCAGACTATACTCCGTCCACTTCAAGCTTTATGCTCCTTTCAGCTTCAGCATGGTGCCCAGATCCATCACAGCAAGGAGCATCTTCTCAAAAATGGCTTATATGACAAGCCAATGCCAAAGAATAAGCGCAAACTCAGAAGAATGGAGCTTTTGGTGAATAATGTTAAAATATAAGAAAACTGTACTGATAGTACAGTGGGATTTATTTGCAGCTAGCAAGAGAATAGGAAACTGGATTTGATCCAAATATTTGACTGTCCTGCAATAGAACAACTTTTATGCCTTTCATAGGCAAGAGTTTATCTACCAATATTACAAACAGTAATGGACAAGTTTTTAATTTTTGCAGCAGGGCAGGTGCCTTTATTCAGATGATAGATCTTTCTTGTTTCCTATAGAAGAGAAGAAGAAAACTCTGAGCATCATTTGGAGTTATGTTTTCTCTTGGGTCACAAAAATGATCCTCAATATGACTGGATAAATTTACTTTGGAGAAGTTTTTATCAGTATGAAAACACAAAGAATATGAATGTGATGGAATAGTAAGGCTTCGGCATTTAGAAGTATATTGAATTTCTGCTGAGCATTTTGATGTCAGTATCTAATTGCAGTAGGTTTTAAAACTGTGATTCCTTATATTACTTAGTTCAGATGAACATAAGGCATGCTATTTGTATAATTCTTTTTAACTTTGAGGTTTTTATTTCTTCCATTATTGGAATGCCTTTTTGTAAATTTATATAGATTTTACAGTGCCATTAGGTTTAGTTTCTCTGTCTCTCAGACTTTGTTTTTAAATTAAGCCCACATATGTTTTTGCCAGAACCTGGGCACTTCTGACTGAAAAAAACCAAAACAAACAGTGAATGTAGACTAATGATTTTTAGAATTATAACTCAGGTGCTGCTTTTTTACTTGAGCAAAAACTACTCTTCTGCAGAAGTGAATGTTTTATATATGTCATACCCATACCCTGACATACAATGCTTATAATACTAAAGGGGTTAAGCCCCGTGTAAACAGCTCTGTACTGCATGCAATGAAAAATGTTTATGTCTCAATACAACCTACTAACATGATTGCAAATCCATTAGATTTACATGAGTTCTTTACTTAGTTCTTCTAACAGTGATATAACTGTACCTCTTTCTAGTGGGAATCATTAAAACTAGAAGAATTTAGTATTTTTACAAGCTTTGTGAGGCAATATTTTATGATCTGGTGAGAAAACAAAAGTGAAATAAAGCTTTTGATGTTCCTTTCTTCATGTTCATAAATGCCTCCTTCATGATACAAGTTAAAATGCTTACTGTTTGTCTTTACTATAGGTTCCACTCTGGGTAACTACATGAAACTAATTGAGTACTAATTAGTCTTAGAACAATATATTTTGTCTTTAATTTATGAGCTTCAAGGCAAGAAACTACAGAAGTGGGGGATGTAAACAAGCTAACCAATATATTAACTGGAAGTATTTCTGTAGTTAACAAGAGAGATCATAATTAGGTCAGAGATTGGCTGAGAAGTTTTAGTTAACCCTGAGCTAACAGCGACTGTTTGTTTAGACATGGATTAGCAATTTAATTTGTCTGGCTATGTTAGCAAAGTTTATATAACCTTTTTCTCTTCTTCCAGTCTAGATAAATCATGTATCTGTTGCTAAATCCAGCAAACTGAATTAGTCTGACAAAGCTGAAGCAAAACGGTGTCATGATTAATGATAGTGGAGACACACTTTTATTCATATTGAAAGAGAGAAATGGCACATTTATTCCAATAGCGAAGCACATAGCAGCAATCTGCAGGCTAGCTTGGAGTCTGAAGTAGCAGCCTTATGCAACTTGTATCTGCAGCCTTCTGTATGACACTGCCTTCACTCAGGTGTTGGCATAGCTTGTGCGGGGTTGGGAATCTGTTTCCCCTGTGCTCTGGGACATGGTCCAGACATTCTTTAAGGACACAAGGGTAACATTTGGGCTTTATTGTTAATGCTGTATTTACATATATGGATGATGTTCACATTTAAGGTTCTATATGTTAATTTAAATTACCTTAGATTCCTCTGGAACGGTAGTGTATCTTTTGACCTACATTGTGAAGACCATTTACCTAGACAGCAGAATAAATGTATCTTTTCATAAAATGTGGGTTTATATTATGGAGAACAGAAAGAAATTAGTATTATAGTCTGTCCTTCACAGACATCTGCAAAATGCCTTAGAATTACAGGGTCAGAGAAACAGTTGCCTTAATTAATCCTACATTAAATACACTTCTGCATGCAATCTGTGCAGAATTTTCATGTTTTTCAGCAAAGGACTGTCAAGGGTCAGGGCTGGGCTTAACACTACATGAATGACAGATGGTCTCTATTAACTCCTTTCCTTTCACAAAGGGGAAAAGAAAGGGAATAAGGGAGAGAGACATCTGGGTTGGAAAAGGACTAAACCAGCTTTAATGAAAAATATAATATGAAATATATACAAAGATATAGTAAACTGATATCAAACTTAAGCCTTATGATGGCAATTACATCACTGCTACCACTGATGTTGTGGAACAGGCACCAGGGAACTCCCAGATTGGGCCCAGCAGCAGATGGGAGCCGTGTTCAGGAGCTGGATTCCAGAACTGGATTCAGGAACACATTGATTTGGACTGAAGGCAGGATGGACAGAGTCCTCTGCAGATGCTGGCCATTGAAGAAGAGAGCTTGACCCTCGTGATCCCTCAGCTTTGTATTGAATGTGACATATATGGGATGGAATCCTGTGTTGGTCAGTTTAGGGTCACCTGTCCTGTCCACTCCTCCCAACAGGTGTGGCCTTACTTTCTGCACCCACAATGTGGCACACAAGACTTAACATAAGACCTGACCAAATCAGTCCTTGGCAATAATTCATCATGGAGCATTACCACTGCTAGAAGCAGTTATTTTCTGTAAATATATGCTGTTAACTTTAGAAAGTGCAGCTACTCATAAGAGAGTCACTAAAATCACTGAGCGGAATTAGTTCTGTTTTAACACAAACCATGAGAACAAATTCCACACAGCTTACAGTAAGCAGTTTTTAGTTTTGTTGGATCCTCTTGTTCTTCTAATCTTGCTCCTGTGGTTAACAGGATTTGTAGGATCTATTGCTGGATGCATGGAAGCCTTTAATTGCTAATTTCCTGTGTTGTACAATGCTGGATTGATCACTGCGCAGAAGTTGCCAAAGAAATGAAAGCAATTCATTGCAAACCTCCAGGCATTTTATTGAGTTTTTTTTGTATGTCACATCTCAGCTATAGTATAGTCACCATTTAGATGGAACACAGCAGTCACATGAAGTTCAATTTCAGATCTGTTTGAAGCTATTAAACATAAAGTACAATATGGTTTTGTTTTTGTTTTTTTGTTGTTTTGTGTGTGTGTGTGTTTTTTTGTTTGGTTGGTTTTTGGTTTTGTTTGTTTGTTTGTTTGTTTTTGTTTTTTAAACTTTTTTTTCTGGTGGAAGCTGCATGGCTTAAAAATGTATGCAATGTATGAGTTTAGAAATTTGGTTTTTGGGTCTTCTATATTCAAAATCTATCTCTAAATACATTACCTCAAAGAAATGGGCACTCTGAAATCCAAACTCTTTTGACTGAATTTGTGTGTGATGAAGTATCACTCTTTGAAAGCAATTTCATTAGAATGAGTTTAATTTGCAATTTATTTCTTTTTCCGCAATGATCAGTTGGTTTTATTTCTCACTTGCCAAAAGATTAATGAGTGAAAACCACCAGTCTAACAAGGTATTAGTTAAAAAGAAAGGAATACATTTGCTTCTATGGCTTGGTCCTCTGTCCTTGTCCACTTTCGACTTCCAGATATTGTTACCAAAATGAAATCAGCCTTCCATGTGCCACTCTATCTTGCCTTGGCAATCTGGTGACATGGATGGCAGGATTTTGAACATGTGAATGCATGTAAAAATTTTACAAATATGAACATTGTTAAGTCTCCATTTTTCCATAATCTGTAAAACTTAAAAAAAACCCCACAAAGCTAGAAATCTTTCAAAATACGAACACTACCCCTACACACCTTTTGTTTAGAAAGCTTTTGGATTTAAAATGAAGCAATGCTCAGGACAAACATAAATTTATTTTTCTTCAAGATTTACTTTCATTGCCTCATAAAACCATTTGAATTCCATCTGGAAGATGGTGTTATTATAATACCAATAAATTAGTCTTTTATTATTTTGTCTTGGAATAAAGTGGAAACTTTTCAGCTGAGTTCAAAAGGGGCAGAAATATACTTTAAGACCAAGGGTTTTCTTCTCAACTGTTGCCTTAGATAAAAAATTGCATATGGTGCATTAGTTTCCACAACTTCTCTGCTTGTTCTGAAATTTAATTAAAACCATAACATTTTAAAATGAATAGTGGTTCATGCTTTTCTCCTAAGATTTATTTTTATTATGCCTACATACATGAATGCACATAAATTATATATTTGTTTCTGCTTTGAAGCAATAAAAGATCTAATTCGCTGTGATTGTGTGCCACTGTGTCTCTACAGAACTGAATTTGTTTGCATGTGGTGGTATCACAGAGAGGTAAGCCTAGTCCTTTTGTGTGCCTTTCAAACACTGTTCAGTCAGTTAACGGAGCAATGTGGCTTTTCCTATGCCATTTGAAGAAAAAAGGTTCCTTTGTTATCCACTGAAGCCTGCATGAAGACTAAATTGCTACGGCAATTTCTCAGGCACTTCAGTTTCAGAGTTCTCATGTTATGCTTTAGTGACTGTCTCCTGTTTGCTACCCTGCAGACATGCACATCATCGTACACTCTAGCGTACCCCAAGCGCTGCATCTCCAGCTCAGTGCCCTACTAAAAGTAATGGGCTGAATATCTTGTATCTCACCCATGTTTTTCCTTCCTCAAATTGTTGTAATAAAAAAACCAAAACCAAAACCAAAACAAACACAAAAAAACCCCACAAACTGTTTCTGTTCTTGTGCAGCCATTCCTTATCTCCTTTCTACAAAACCTGCAAAACCTACAAAAAAATTTAGAGGTTTCCATACACCCTTAGTTTCCATGCTTTATTGGTGTGTCCTTTTTCACAATCTCTCAAATCCTCATCACTTCTGTCCTGTGAACTGATGTTTCTGTGGTGGGGAACAGATGACAATGGGAAGTCAAAAGAGGAGGAGAGAAAGGACTCTGTTTAAAAAGTTAAGTAAGAAACTTAGATAAAAGTTGATTCTGTTGCTTTGGTATGACTGCTCTACAGCTTGATATTTATCGCTATGGTTTGATAGTCACTTAATACCAGAATTGTCCTAACAGTTTTACTTGTTTGTGGAGTGTACCATAGGGCAGCTGCTTTGTTTTACTGTTTCAAGATTCACTAAATATTTCCATGGATCCCCTTTTTATTTCCTAAAAGATACTGTTTTTCTGTGTGAGAAACTACTTTTATCACTAAACAGTAGTAAAATTGCTCCAGCATGAAAAGATTATTCTCATTGTGAGGGTCCAAAAACTGAACATAGTATCTGAGGTGCGGCCTCACCAGAGGCACGATCACTGTTCTAGTCCTGATGGCCATGCTATTTCTGAAGAGTGGCTGGAAAGCTGCCTGGCGGAAAGATAAGAACCTGGGGATATTGATTCACAGCAGGCTGAATATGAGCCAGCAGTGTGCCCAGGTGGCCAAGAAGGCCAATGGCATCCTGGTTTGTATCAGAAATAGCGTGGCCATCAGGACAAGAGCAGTGATCGTGCCTCTGGTGAGGCCACACCTCAGATACTATGTTCAGGTTTTGGTCCCTCACAAAGAGAACAATCTTTTCATGGTGAGGGGTCTAGTGAACAAGTCTAAGGAGCAGCTGAGGGAGCTGAGGTTGCTCAGTCTGGAAGGATGCTGAGGGGAGACCTTCTTGATCTCTACAACTATGTGAAAGGAGGTTGTAGTGAGGTGGATCCTGGTCTCTTCTCCCAAGTAACAAGCAATAAACAAAATGAAGTGGGTTTAGGTTGGACATTAGGAAAAATTCCTTAACTGAAAGGGTTGTCAAGCACTGGAACAGGCTGCCCAGGGAAGTGTTGGAGTCACTATGCAGCACTTAGGGGCATGGATTAGTGATGACCTGGGAGTGCTGGATTAATGGCTGGACTTGATCTTAAAAGTGTTTTCCAACCAAAGTGATTTTATGATTCTATATGCACCACTTGGTCTGACTGGATCAGACATACTACACATCTTCTGTCATGTATGTTAGAGGAAGCAGATGCTCAGTTGGAAGTAGCTTTGAAATGTTCCCCCTGCACATGTAAGCAATAATTAAAAACTTCAGTAGCTCTAACAGACCATACGCTATGCCATGGCCTACTGTGACTGTAAGAACAAGTAACATATTTTACCTTTTATAGCTGAACTGAAACCGGGACTTTGTCTGCTATATGAAAGATTCTTTTGGGCTTGAATACTAGGATTTGCTTTCAATAAAAAGGTGTATCAAAAGAGTACAAGCAAAAGATCATATGCGTATTAAGACATCTCTCCTCCTTTATGTGTAAGTGCAACAGAGCAATGTAGAATATTTGGCAAATTAATCATAAAACATTTCCATGTGTGCGTTCATATAAATATAGATTGCATTGTTTACGAAGTATGTAATTAAAAAAATTATGACCATCTTTTAAAAAGGATTTAGAAATAAAATTTCAAAAGTAAATGTAATTTTTTTGGTTTGGTTTAATATTTTAAAAATACACATTCAAATGCTTGTGTTGAGAAATGGGTCCTATACTGGTTGTGATTAAGCTTTGCAGAATGGAGGTAATTTACATTACTATTGAATCTTTTCCATAATTACTAGCAGAAGATAATGAGGAAAAAGTGCTACTGTAGTGTATTAATTTATGAAGTTAGAGTACTTATTATACCTGAAGTAGTCCTCTAAGGGATTTTAACTTTACACAGAATGAAATTCCCCATTCTTTTCAGGGATTAGATGGGATATGCTAGATTTGCTGATGTATGCCAAATGTGGAATCAGCATTGTAAGGAATACTAAGTCTAGATGAAAAATTCATTTATACAACTTTCTCTGGAATGGTTATATGGATTTTCTTTTTTACTGAGAGAGTCTGTGGAGTAGTCTATGTTTCTTTCCTTTTCAGTGTAATGGAGTTATACAGAATTGGAATCTTATTGGTCATTCTGTTTCATTCTGGATTATATGAATAATGTATTTGTTAATGGACAGTACTGGTAGTCAGCTATCAGCCAAAAAAGACTGAGCAGTTAATAATTTACCCTTGCCTTATTCAAATACATTTTCTTTCTTTCTGTTTTCTTTTTTTTTTTTTTTTTTTTTGGGTAAGCAGACATTTGTAATGGATAAAATATGTACTTCAGTTGTCTTATAACAGTTGTGAGATTTTTGTTCTGCTTGGCTTTGTTCACCTGCATCCTCCAAGACAGACAGCACCTCTCCCATCTGGGATTCATGCTGCTAGTCTCCCTGTGATCAGCAAGCGTTTCACATTCTTCACCCATGCAGGCTGAACTTGCATCTCTGCCTGCAAGACTAAATCAGACCTGCCTCTCTGTTCAGAATGTTCAGATGTTTCCTTTTTGACCCCTTCATCACCATGGAGTTGCAGATGTTATTCTAGCAGTGTTGGGGCATTGCATGCTTTTGATATGAAGGAGAACACAGTATGAATGTCAATTTCTGCTGCAGTTACTGTTTACAAGGGGGTTATCTGAAATGGCTAAAATAAGAAGTCAATATTTCTCCAGTGGTAAAGGACAAAATATGAAGGCAAACTTCTAAGGACCAGATTTTACATCTTGCCTAAGAGCAGGTTAACAGGAGGTCCTCGCTTATGTGCCCTTCACAAGATGCAAGAAAAATCACAGCCCTTCTGTTCAAGGGAATAGAAAAACAGTAGTTCCTTCATTCTATCTCTAGAGACATGTATCACTTCAAAGACAGAAGGAAAGGGACATGATTATTGTGTAGCTGAAAATCGTAACACTGTATATTGTTGCTATAAAAGTGAATCTGTGGATGGATGCAGACTCTTCTTTAGGATATGTTCTCTTTTAAGTTTTTAAGGACTTAAGGACATCAGGAGGAAGTTAAGCATATTTAAAAATCAAATGAGAAGCATTCACCTGGCATCATTGTTTAGCTCAGAAATAAACTGATCTGAATCACTATTGTTACTTTCACAGTGTGTACATGAGAAAATTATAACTAATTCAAAGTGAGTTTGGGGACAGGGAATTGGGTGTTTATGGTTTTGTTTGTTTGTTTGAAGGTAGCTCTAAAACACAGAATCTTAGGAGAAACTGTTGGAAGAATTGGACTGGATGTGGAAAGAGGTATGAGACAAAGAATCTGAGAGTTTAGACCCTGTAATTAGCATGTGTGCTGGCATTGTAGCATTTTCAAATAAGAACAAATTGTAACATGAATACTATAAACTTTCAGAGAACTAATGCAGTCTTCATGTTTATATTCTATTGAAATAATTTAAAAAGAATGCTCTGCTTCTGCCCTTTGCAGAGGTATGAACTTCACCTTCGTGAAGTTTTGCATTATATTTTGGTAATTTGGATTGAATTCGCTGCAAGTTTTACAGATAGTTTTTAATTTTTGGCTTGTAAAATACTGAGTATATTCTGCCTCAAAAATTACTAAAGCAACCGTAGAAGATTGAAACCTAGTTGCACCTTGTATATAGAATCATAGAATAATTTGGGTTGGAAGTGACCTTAAAGATCATCTAGTTCCAACCCCCCTGCCATGGGCAGGACCACCTCCCACTAGACCAGGTTACTCAAAGTCCAATCCAACCTGCTCTTGAACACATCCAGTGATGGAGCGTCCACAGCTTCCCTGGGCAACCTGTTCCAGTGTCTTGCCACTCTCATAGTGAAGAACTTCCCAATTTCTAGTCTAAATCAAACCTCTTCCAGTTTGAAGCAATTATCCCTTGTCCTATCATTACAAGCCCAAATGTCTTCAGAGGAAACAGCTGATTTTCATCCCCTTTATATAAGTTCATCTAAAGTCACTATCATAATAGTTCCTTTTTTTTTTTTGAGAAGATTGCTAGTTCCTAGGAATAGATGTTTGGCAAGGAGTTACTGATATCAGATTGTATGTATATCAAAATGTTGTTCATATCTCCCTATTTGGTTTTAATTAGTACTTTTGAGGAACATCTTCATCTGCACAAGATATTTCCTGCCTTTTACTCCAAGGTGCTGTTTCTGATATGTGGTGGATAATAGCTGTTCATGAATAAATGCTTCATATACTATTTCTTTCTTGGGGAAAAAAAAAATGCAATGTTTTTGATTAACAATGGAACTTACTAAGGGGGAAAAGATAAAATATGACAGGAGTGTTCTGTTGAGTGATTCTTCCAGTTAAGTTGATGATTTCTACAGGGGAATGCCTCATGAATAATTCAGGTAAGATGGAAGCAAGTGCCTTGCTGGCCAATGACTCAATGAAGAAATTATGTTCGAACCAAAGCATCCCATGCAAAATACATGACAGTCCTAATGCAGATGTTTAAGTATTAATAAGTTTTGTCCTGTAGGATAGACAGAGGTGCAGTAGGGTTGAGGATTTGTGTATATCACTTCTGAAACTGTCACAAATGCTTTGTTTCAAAATGGAACCCAGTGGATGGTCACTGTTGCCTAAAGTAGCACTAGGCTCCAGTTCTCAGGCAAGCTGAATTGGCTTTCAGAAGAAAGCATGATGACAAAATTTTATAGATGGCTCTGGCATAACTGTAGGGAAGAAGCAGGTACTCCACTCTATGTTGCTCTGCTTCCTGAAGAGTTAAACTTCTTTATGTAAATAATCTAAGCAAGCTTTAATAAAAATCCAGTATCTTTTAAAAAGGCACTACAGTAGCTCATGTAAGAAATGCATAGTAAATACCAGCTGTTGTGGTTTAATTTCCATTACTAAACAAATGTGTTTGCTGTGCAAGTATGCCCCAGTTGTGAATGCAGCCTGTAGATGCTCGAGTTATATGGACAATAAAGACTGTTATCTGAGAATCTTTGAGGAGTTAAAAAATGTTGCTTAATATCTGCATTTTCACTGTGGTGCCAAAACCTGCCAACATTCCTGCTTTATGCTTGAAAAGAGCATTTGAAAAGTTAATGGGTCAGTTTTGTCATTCCTATTTATCTGTTTCATTAGTGCTGTTTTGTAAGGCTAGAATTCATTCTGTAGCATTTGTGTCTATTAAAGACCTCCCTAAGATACAGCTGAAAACTGCTCCTTTTGCTTCTGCCTTACCATCATCATCACCATTTTGTATATGGGCATAAGGACTCCACTGCAGCATGTAAAATTTGTTTCAACATCCCAGAGTTGAAAATGTGTTCTACTGCACAGTGCAATTCAAAAGCTTGATGCAATACCTGGATATCTAGAGGATTTTTCCCCTTCTTAATGAATTATCACAAAGGCACTACCAGCATTGCTGATAGGCTCAGCTTTGTCCAGTGGTGGGTCTGTCCTGGAGGCATCTGGAATTGACTCTATCACACATGGGGGAAGATTCTGTCATGTTCTCATAGAAACTACCCTTGCAGCCTCCCCTGCCCCCACCCCAAACTTGCCACATAAGCCCAATACAGTGTACATGCCGTTGCTGACAGCACAGCTGTGGGACACGGTTCCCAGGCCAAGACCAGCACACATGACATGAACAGCGGGCAAAGGACATAACAGCACTTTTGTTGAATGCAGGGACAGCTGAAAAGTAGTAGCTTCTGAGGGATCCAGACCACCCTTGTTATCTGTGCTGCAACAACGGTGGGCAGTGGCCCAGATAAGCCCTGTCAAGGGGCTGTGCTCAGTGAGGCTGAGTAAGATGAAAAAGCCCCAGGCACAAGTGCCAATCTCCCCAGACTAAAAATTCTCTTCCTGAATCCAGAGCTGGTGATTTGCTGCTCTGTGAGCATGCAAACAAGATGTGTCTCCTAGCATCACCAGGTAGTCATCCCTATGGAGGATGCCAGCACTGCCTAACACCTTCCCTTATGCAATCCAGATCCTTCTCAAGGGATTCAGAGAGTGGCAAAAAAAATCCCCTGGACAGATTTGCCTTGAGGTGAGAATTCTTCTTGCGACCAGAAGGACAAAAGTAGATGCATCAAAGCACTAGGGGAAGGTATTGACTCTAATACCCCTTGCAACATCTTTGCAACTCCTTCCTTAGGGATGCTGCTGTTGTCTCCACAGGAGACAAGGACTATGAGTTCTACAGCACTCCTCAAGTACCAAGAATGCAGTCCTGTAGTCTTGGCATGCTGCTAAGCCAACCTTTGTCACTGCTATCCAGACAGCTGTGGGCACCTCCGGGTATTTTTGGTGCTTCTCATATCCCCAGGATCTTGTCTCTATTTCCTGAAGGAAGGATGAAGTAGGATTTCCATCCAACAGACTTGGCTTTGAATATGGCCCTGCTGGGAGCTGGGCTTACAGCATAGACATTCCAGCAGCCTTGTCCAGCCTTGAGTCATCTTCCTTCACCCCCTCCAATTAATCCCACTAGCCCCTCAAAGATTTCCTCTCCCATGATGCAGGATGGCGCTTAGCCAGCTCTATCCCAATTGCACAGCCTGGCAGGCTGGTGGGGGGGACATGGGAGGATGTCCCTTTTATCCTGCCTAAGCATGGTGATGCTGCATTGCCAAGTGATGAAACAGTGACCTGGGGGTGGTGGGGCTCTGTGGTCACTGTAGAGGGCCACACAGGAGGAAGGTCATTAGAGTGTGACCTTGAGGCAGTTCCTGTGCCATGGGGATGGGGATGTCCCTGCCCTTGGTGGTCATGCACTGGGCACAGCTGGGACAGCCTTCTGGCTCCCTCCCTGTGACCCTGTGTAGCAGGCTCCCAGTGTCACCACGACAGGGCCAAGAGTCAGGTCACAGCCTGGCCCTGACCATGGACTTCTGCTGCTGCACCAAAAGCAGCCAGGTAGTTTGTTAGCTGAGGGCAACACTGTCTGTGCTCTCAGGCTGGCTCAGCAGAGCCCTTCTCTGCTAGGACCGAGGGGGATCCCCCTCAGCACAGGGCTTGGGTACTCCTTCTGCAAGCCATGCTCATGTGAACAGACTACATCATCCAAAGTCTTTCTGTGACATGAAGTCCTTACAATCATCCTCTGCTTTGTTCGTCCTGTTCATAAAGTCCAGTGGCTGGCCTTGCATCTCTGCAGAGTCACCTTCCCAAGCAATGGCTGTAGCCTGGGCTTCTGCAGGGAAGGGCAGCCAGTGCCTCTAGCACATGGAGAGCTGCTACACTTCAGAGAGATGCTTCAAGCAACAGACCACAGCATGTACCACTGCACTGAAGCCTTATGCTGTGGACCCAGCTGAGACCTTGGTCCTTGAGTAGTCTATCTGGGACTAGAGCATCTCTTTTGTGAGGAAAGGCAGAGAGAGGTGGGATTTTTTCATCTACAGAAGTGTCAGATGGGATCTCATTAACATATGTAACTATGGCAAGCTGAATATGAGTTAACAGAGTGCCCTGGCCAGAAAAATGAGGAACTGTGTCTTGGGGTGCATTAAGCACAGCACAACTAGCCGGTTGAAGGAGGTGATTCTCCCACTCTGCACTGGTGCACCCTCACCTTGAGTCCTGTGTGCAGTTTCAGGCATGTCAATATAAGAAGGACATCAAACTGTTAGTGTCTCCAGAGGAGAGTGACCAAAATGGCAAAAGGCCTTGAGGGCATGACTTAGGAGGAGCAGCTGAGGTCACTTAGTTTGTTCAGCTTGGAGAAAGAGTGAGGTGTGATCTCGTCACAGTCTACAGCTTCTTCAGTGGGAGTATCAGAGGGGGAGGTGCTGTTCTCATCTCTCTGGTGACCAGCAACAGGAAACAAGGAAATGGAAGGAAGCTGCATCAGGGGGAGTTCATATTGGACATTAGGAAAAAGTTCTTCACTGAGAGGGTGGTCAGTCACTGGAACAGGCTCCCCAGGGAAGTGGTCACACCACCACACCTGTCAGAGTTCAGGGATGAGCCCCTTAGTCATATAGTTTTGGTTTAGGTAGTCTTTCGAGGAACAGGGAGTTGGACTCAGTGATCCTTATGGGTCTCATCCCACTTGAGATGTTCTGTAATTCTATGATTCTATTGCACATCTAAGGTAACTGGTTGAAACAGCACTGAACAATATTTCCCCATTAAGTGGAGTCTTAACAGCTTGCTATTTTTAAACAAGCTCATCAATTCTGCTTGGCAACTTTTGTTGGTAATAGAAATATTGTGTATAGCTCTTGCATATTGTTCTTGTCTTCTGCAGCATGCCTTCCAGGATATAACACATTTTATTTAAATCTACTTGATTTGACAAAAAAAAATAAATTTTATTGATGCCCCATAATATCATGGATTTTACAATTGATGGTGGAGTACACTGACACATGGAACTCTTGTGACATGCTTGTATTTCAGTGTTTCTGAAATCAAAAGTCTCTTTTAATTGAAAATTACAAAGTATTTGTGATGATATGATATGTAGGTAATTCATTCTTAAGGCTGCAGGGAACAGTATAGCATAATTTCATGAAAGTGGATGTGATCCCACTGACATTTATTGACAGTTTTAGCAGGAGTATCCTTAGTACGGGCTCCATGCAGCTTTTGTTTTCCTTTTAATTAACTTTAAAAATCTCAATTCCAGATATTAGATCTGGTTCAACTTTAGCAAACTAATCTGGGAAAAGCTGTGAAAGCAGCTCACCTGTGCTGGGGGCCAGCAGCCTGGGGGTGGGCTGCTAATGTGTCATGGTCAGAGCCAGCACCATTGGTGGCAGATTGAAACGACTTATTAATATGCCAATGGCTACTCACTAAGACCACCCTCTCACCCCCCATTAAAAGAAGCCTTTTGGGAGCCCCTGCTCACTGAGTGTCACCTGGAGAGCACCAGGTGGGCTCCTGGGTAGGTGAACAGACCAGGCAAACAGGGCACAGCAGTTCACATGTTAGGATGATAAAAGCTCTGGCAACTCAACATGGTAACTACTTGGCAGAAGCCCCTGGTTACCTGGGTTCTGCACCCATCAGCTCAGATGCAGCTACCCAGAAGTAGCTCTCCTGGGAACTTGCTGCCTCCAAGGCATCAGGCTGCAGCATATAACTGGCTCTTAGGCTGCTGTATGATGGCAGTGGTGAGCACACCTGTGAGAGGTCTGCACATGTAGAGGAGCTCCTCTGCATAGTGATGGAGCTCAGGGAGGATATAAGCAGGTTGAAGAACATCAGAGAATGGGAGAGAAATATAGATGCCAGGAGTCATACCCTGCTTCCCATGAAAGAAAACCAGCAGGCAGCCAGACCCCTGCTACAGTTTACTGCCTGTCCTCTCTCCGTCTGACAGAATGTGGTGATTTGGAGGACAGAAGGCGATGGCAAGAAGTTCCTGCCTGGCACAACAGGCTCTGCAGACGCATCTACCCTGAGACTGTCACCTTCCTAGGTGCTGTTGAAAACTGGTACAGTGTTCTGCAAAGGGAATTGGACAACCATGAGGATGGTAATTCTTGCAGCTTGGAGGTGTTGTGGTCTAGTCAGACCACTACCACCAGCCCCCTTCAAAACCACCTCAGTAAAGAATGAAAGACATTGTCATAAGCGACTCACTTTGCAAGGGAGTAGAAGGCCCAATATGCAGACTGGACACATTTCATAGGGCAGTCTGCTGCCACTCTGGGGCCTGGGTTAATGATGCAAAGAAGAAGCTTCCTTCCCTAGTATAGTCCTGAGATTATTATCCCCTTTTGATCTTTCAAGTAGGTAGTGATGAAAGAGTGAGAAGAAGGGCAATGAAGAAAGATTTCAGGGCCTTGGGGTGACTGGTCAAGGGATCAGGAGCACAAGTTGTGTTCTCCTCTATCCCCTCTGCTGCAGGGAATGATGAGTGGGTAGACAGGAAGAGCCAGCAGATCAATGTCTGGCTCTGAGCCTAGTGCTGCCAGTAGGACTTTGGGTTCTTTGACCATGGCTTGATTTAGAAGACAGTAGTCCTGCTGGCAACAGATGGGAAAAGCTTATCTCACAGGGGGAAAAGGATTCTGGGATAAGAGTTAGCAGGGCTCATTGAGAGAGCTTTAAACTAGATTCGAAGGGGGATGGAGATGTAACAAGGCTTGCTAGCGAGGTGCCTGGGTCTAGCTCAGTGCTTGTGGGAACCAGAAGACAGACCTACCACCCCTCAAGGGCGAAAACTACAATGTCAACTAGTTAACATTAAATACAGTTATGATATTAGCATTGTGTGACTGTGTTTTTCAAGTCAGTGAGCTAGCCATATAGGTGCAAATGCTCAGTGGAGCACAGTAGGTCATACTAGTCTTTACGCTTGTCCCTTAAAAAGTGTTCCTGGAAGGAAAAAAAACCCAAGAAACTAATTCCAATGTTAGAAAAAGTACGTTTTACCAGTGACTTTTCATGTAGTCTTTATAGATCTTTGTCTCTCTGTGAAACAGAAATCAGGTCTGTAGTCTTGCTAGAGGTTCCTCACATAAACCGCAATTTATCAATAGCAAAATTGTACTCCTGAAAAATTGCAAACATTATTTATGCTTTACAAAACTATGAGATATTGTATATACCTTTTTGGGACAGTTTGTGTTTCTTGAGACTTTCAAATTCCTCTCTTACCTTTTCCTTGATTTTTAACAATTCCTTAATTATAGGAATTACATTCTAACCTTACTGGTGTCTTTTGATTTACCATCATCCCATCTTAGGGCGTATACTGGCCCACATCTCTGAAAGGCTGCATTTAAATATTTTCCTTTTGGCTTTTGTCTGATGAGTTGCTAAAAACAAGAGTACCAGTTTTCCCAACTAATAAATTATCAGATCCTTTCTCTTATGCCTATTTTTTTAATGGACAGACTCAGGAATTACTTCTCCAAGTCTCTGGAGTAATTGTATGTAAATTAGTTTTTTCATTTGCCTTACTGTGATAACCACTTTCTATTAATGTTGCTTTCAAAGATCCATTTTATTTGCTCCACAGACCTCATATCTCAATATGAGATTTTAACATATTGTGGTTCACACGGCCGTATCTTAAAGTAACATTGCAACATACAATTGTGGGCTGGGCTGCCATAGTATCTGTTTTCTGTAAGTAATTATGTTTTAAATTTGCTCTTCAGGAAGATCTCAGTAATTTTCCCATTTGGGACCTCTTTGGCCTCCATTTGTTCTGATTATTTTTTTCAGATTGTAAATTTCTAGAGAACACTTACTGTGCTATAAATACAAAATCCAACTCAAGATTTAAATGTATTGTAGGAGAGTTGTAAGGTCATGCTGGTGCTCTTTTGTCTTCCTGTTTGAACACTATCCCTTGGTCATCTGTATATTATGTCAGACCTTGGCTTTGGTTTGTGTCTGCTTCCCTTTGTGAGGAAGCTCTAGCACAGGACACAAGCTCTAGACAAACTGGAAACAAGCCTTCCCTTTTCCAGTATGGACACAACTATTGCACTCTACAGAGTGGTGGAGATGCAACTCATACCCATAGTGCTCAGTGAATATAGGCATAGAGAAGTAGACATTTACCAAAGTCTTTCAGAGGTATTTTCTATTTCTGTGCAGTGCACTCAGTGAAAGCCCAAGACACCCTGGTGTCACTTCACCAGACTTAACCAGCTCCACATACAGCACATACTCAATACAGCAGGAAATGCTTGATCCTGCCAATGTGTGCAGCAGGACCCAGGTGTCGCAAGGCATGGGTGATGTGTGAGAACACTTGTTCCTCCTCTTTCCCTAACATTCCCCCCTGTATCTTTGTCATGCCTCTTTGGACAGTGAGGCAAAAACTGTGATGGACAAAGGAAATATATGTTAAGGCATTCTCTTATTTTATCTGGCATAAAACTTTACTGCATCGGAAGTGACTGTAGCATCACAAAACCAATGTTATTCCTTCCTCGAGAAGGAGCTTAAACACAATTAATGTTTAGTAATGAATGAAATTGGATTTTTTTTTAACCTTTGTGAGTTTTGTCTTATTGTTTGTTATCATTCTGCCTAGTACAAAAATACCATCTTTCATTAAAAGGTAACTTTGGGGACTGATTTCTCAAAGATCCCAAGGGAATCTCATACTTTTGAGCACTAATCCTGATAAAAGTAATATATACTACTCATTTGTTTTGATTTGTGGCTGTGAGTAAAAGGTGTATAGGCTTCTGGTGTTTACTCAGTTTTATTGATATTGTATAAGCCATCTTTCACTGGAATGGAAATATTTATATAAAGTTGTCTGTGCTTGACAATGCTAGTGTTTTCAAACCAGTGCATGTCATGAACTCCCTTAAACTACATAAGAGTTAGTTCAAGAGATGCTTTAAAATTTGTTAAAGGTTTCAAACACCTGTAGTGGAACTGGCTGGAACTGAATGGACCTGTACCTCTAACAGTTCATGAATGTAACAGGCTTATGTCAGTGACTAAAGGGATTCCATTTTCCCTGGCCTTTTATTGTAGAACTAGATAGCCCTGTGTGGCAACATGAAGTATTGTTTTAATACTTTTTGGAAGCATTGGATGCTCGCTTCAGAATGTATGTGAGCACTGAAGCTGTTGAGTTTCATGGTATGCATTTTATGTGTGCTGTTTTTAAGAATGTTGAAAACAAATTTTGATTTTTTGGCTAAGTAGTCCCTTGGTAAAAGAAATGAGAAATAGCAAATAAATTGATTTCCCTCTTAGGGTATGACTCTTGTGTGGTGATAGAATGCACTGTTTAGTCCAGAAATAGCAGTATGACACCAGGGAACATAGAGATGGTTTAAAAGCAATATAAGTTCAAGGAAAATGTGTTAGTAAGGCACTGGTAACTGTGCAGCTGGGACAGAAGGTAAATAACTAGGAAATTTCTCAGCCAAAAGAGAGGTACTGTTGAAAAATATGGTTGGAGCTTTAGTGGAGCAGAGAAAGTACTAATGTAACAATGGAATACTGAATGGATTTGTAAGTTGATTTTCCAAGTTGTATATTTTATTTATATGCATAAAAATTAGTAAACAAACATGTAGAATTGTGTTTGATCAGAGAGAGAGAGAAAGAATATGTATACTTTGTCACTAAACTGTTTGTAAATGTAGGCTGTGATTTTTCTTCGATTTTTTGAGAATGTGCTTTTCAATCTCTTGCTCTATAGTTTCTGGTGTTAGAAGAATCCTTTTCTGGGGGCTGTGCTTTATGGTGCACTGTTAGAGAAGCTTCATCTATAATGTATTTTCAAGCAAAATTTATTTGTGGTAACCCTAGGCAATTGCATTTTCCAAAGCAGTAATTACATGATATTGTTGAATGCGTAGGAAACTGTACAGAGAAAGTACATTTTTGGAGTTTGTCTCAATTTTTATTTTGTTTTGATTTATTTTTAATATTATTTTTAATTATACCTGTCTTCTCTACTGCAAATGATACAGTAGTAGACTTTTGCACCTACTTTCCCATTTCTAACTTCAGTGAGTGTAATTTGTAGGGGAGAGTGTCATAGAGCCTTGAGTAAAAGTAATAAAATAAAATAAATCTGTAAGGCTATTTAGGATTTTGAATTACTTATTCTGGGGAATGATTCAGGAAAATTATTACACTTTGCTATTTCAAGAAAACAAACTTCATGATTTTCCTCTTCTTTTTGCCAGAAAAAACACATCTTGCCTGAGGTAAGCAGTCAGATTTTGTTGTTGGTGGTGGTTTGTTTGTTTGTTTTTCTTTTGTTTATAATTCAGTCCTTGTTCTTCACACCAGAACTGTTTTGCTATAGCAACTTTACTAGCACCCAGTAGAGTTCATACATAGCTTGTAAACATTTTTTTTTTTGTCTTTGTAAACACCTTCAAAGCAAAGATTTTGTCATGGTTGGACGGAACTGCACGTCGCAGAAGCAGCCATTAGATCTGAAGACAGAATAATTAGAAGTCTGCCTTTTGCTACATGATAATAAGACTTAAATTCTAGCCCACCTAAAGTTCATGCAATTCCAGGCATCAGTCAATTAGACAAAGGAAAACCAGGTCAATGTTATTAGTCTTCATGGCTCAGGCTGTTGATTACACTGAGAAAACACAGGACTTGGTGCTTCAGCAGAGGGTTTGCTTTTGTAATTGACTAACTGCTGCCTTCTGCTCTATTGACCTTCACTAATTTGTAGTATTGTCTCTCATTCCTTATCTGCAGCCAAGTGGGGAGGTTCATATGTAAACATCAGCATCGTTAAGGTCAGGGGGAATGCATCTATCTCTGTAGCCTGTTATTTTGTGTGTACAGCCAGGCTTCAGGCTTTCTGCCATTTCGTTCCACAGATTTGTCTGAAAATCTGCAGTCTTTGTAACACTGCCACTGTTTTAATAGTAACGAAGTGAATAATGAAAATAGCTATGGATCATTAAAAAATCTGGAGAGTTTCTGTAGGTACAGTTCCCACGCTGCCACAGTACTGGGAAGCGTCTCTGTTTCAATGCATAGGGTAAGCGGGTTTGCCCCATGTGGTACGGTGGGCATCGCAACGCGTATGTATCTTCCTGTGGTTGCGGAGGGACTCCCTCCCTGTGGCGAATCAGTGTGGAGGCTCAAATTGAGAGAAAACTGCCTGAAACTTTTACTCTGAAAAGTTGCATAAATACTCTTGAGTTGCTTTTCTCAATGTTTTGGATATGTCTATGTGAACTGGAAAAATGTGTTGTCAGTGATTACAAAGGCTTGCCAAGATTCTGGCTTTTAGAAAATGGCTGTGTAGTGTTGTTACCAATGCAGCATGTAAACATTTGCAGGGTTTTGCTTTTTTTTTTGATTCATTAGCAGTCCTACTAGTTAGAAATTTTGTGACAAAGATGCTGTAGGATCACTGTTGTTTGATACTTTCTGTATCATCTCATTTCTGCTGCAGAATGATAAAAATAATGATTTTTTCTTCCTTTAAGCACTGAGGAGGTTTCACTTCTGTTTGTGATATTTTGCATAGCCTCATGTATAGTAGCACAAACTATTTTTGAAAATAACCATATTAAATGCCCTTATTTTAATAAATCTCCTTTTTTTTTTTTTTTTTTCTTCACCCAACATAACAAGCTTTCTATTTCATCAAATTATCAATCTTATTTGGATGTAGAAACACCTTTTGGATATTTGAATCCACTTAATGTTATTTTTCCCTTACTTTACCTTGGCTAAGCTGGCATACATGATTGTCCTGTAAGAGTTTTTACAAAATTTGTAAAATAGATTCTAATGCTGATATTACTTAGTCTGAAGCTTTTCAGTAAGTTGACTAGATAAATACCCAGAAAACTTTGTGCTTTCAGTTTGCAAATGACTCTTACTTGCTTTCAGAAAATAAATGACTACTTATTCTCTGTTCTGTAACAAGATGGAGCAACTAAACATATTTTTTTTTTACCTCCCTGCTCTACATTGTAGTGAGTTGTCCCACTTAAAAGTCAGATTTCCTTAAGAATCAGTATTCTGAACTATGTTGCAAGCAGACATTCTAGTTCGAATTTTTTTTTTCAGGTCAATTTTCAATGTATTTTGTTAGTATGCCGAAACATCCTTATTTTTGAAGCAGCACATATATGCATTCATAACCCCTGTCAAAACAGGCTCAGGAATAAAATTGACACATTTTCTTCCTAGTAAAAATTGTGAATAAGTATGCTAATGAAATGTGTTTTCTCTTCCTCTAATTTGAGCAAGAAGTACAAAACCAAAGGGAATAGATGCTTCAAAGTCCGGTTGTCTTGAGTGTATGGAAAGATGGTGAGTTCATTAATGGACAATCAGCAGTTTCATTTTGGCAAAAGTTGATGGAAGTGTTTTTAATGACAGTGACCTATCTGATCCTCCCTCCAGCCTTGCTACTTTAAAATGATCTTCAGAAACCAGTGCTAACCTCTACAGAATACTGAGGAGCGCTAGACATCGTTCTGCCCATCGAGGTGACTAATTGAAAGAAACAGCTTGATGAATTTTCTAGTTCAGTAGTCTGGCTTTTGCAGAGAAACCACATTTCTGAAACACAGCAAAAAAGTTATTGCCTCTAGCAGTGGATCTTTGATCTGGCTCTGACTGATGTTGCATAGCTGTGAATTCCTCAAGGTGACGTAACAGCAGTTCTGAGCTGTGTTACTTGCAGATCTGGATGATGAAGCAGAAAAATAAGCTGTTTACATATTTAACCCTGCAGCTGTGTTGCACTGCATTACCTTGAGCTCAAGCTCATGTTTATTCCTTGCATTGCTTTCTTGAGAAGAACAGTGCTTTTACTGTATTTGAGAGCCCTAATGGTGATACCTCTTTTTCAATGTGACCAAGCATCACTTCTGCCTACCAAGAAAATGTAGATGAAAGAAACAGAGGTAATTGATGCCCTTGGGAAACAGCAGTAAAATACTGTCCTCCTGTGTCAAATTTGCACATTGTAAGAGTGCTAGAAGAAAACAAACATCTCACAATTGTCTGAAAGCTGAGGAGATGGGAATAAGACCAGCCATGAAGAACGCTATGAATTCCTCATACAGCTAGTGGGAAAATCCTCAAAAAGTTCATGTCCTGACAGCTGCATAGAAATTACATATACTTCCCTGGCTGTTATTTTCTTACATCGGACAAATGATATCTATGTCCTTGCCTTAGAAACACTGCTGTAGTGATGTACATATGGAGTGAAAGGAAATGAAGGCAAGGTCAGCCCCAAAAATGAAAAAGTGTTCTGTTTCAACAAGCTCTTTATTCCCAGAAAGAAGGGAGAGCTTTTTTCCATTACACTGTACTTCGTCTTAGTGACAAGAGACTGAAACACAGAGTGGAGCAGAAAGACGGGTAATTGGGTTAATTCAGTTTGGACTATATTTCCAAAATTTCATCAAAGACTGACTAAATAATTTGAGGGGAGTTGGTTTGCTGTTTTCATTTATTATGTTTCATTATAAAAAAGTAATAATTACAGCTCATAAGAAAATTGTGACAACATCCTAGACTTATGAAATTTGTGTGAAATCTGGGTCTAACATTGATACAGATTGTAATTAAATAATGCATTATTTATGCAGTGCATTTCATCGAGATTAATTTCAAAGTGCTTTTCACATGACTGTGGCTTACATACAGACATATACAGTGGATGGCAGAGGTAAAAAGAGTGTAATACCCATCTTAGAAAATTACTTTAAAATTGCTAATAAACAGAATTGCCTTTATTAGGTCATGGAGAAAAGATGGTGGTGCCTGGGGAAAGAGAAAGTCAGGGGGTGCTTCAGAGACTGATATTTGGAGTGGGAGAAAGGAGTCTGTGAATGCATACTTGTGGGGAAGAAATGCTGGACAGCAATGAATGGCCAGTATTTAGTGTTAGAAACCTTAGAGGATGTGATGGCAGTGTGAGTGACTGTGCTCTTCTCATGTGAACAGGGCTGTTTAATACTAGGAGAGAATTTCTGCAATATAGGATGAAAAAGAAGACGGAAATTGTGTTAGCAGGTTCATGAAGAACTCTGAGATTTAGAGTTAAAAGTGAAAAAAACGTCTTATTTGAAGAATCGGATAATTAGGCCTCTAGATCCCATTAGAGAGGATTCACAAAACAGATAAAACTCCTAAGCCTGCTTTTCTGGTTCTCATTATGTTGATTTGTTAAGTATGCTGATTTCCCTATCTTTTCTAAGTTATTAGAAATTTCAGGAGGGAATGTTAATATTTTAATAAACTTTATGCTTCTTGGCCAGAGATCCCCAGACTCTTTACATGGAGACAAACACTGGTGCAGAGTACTGGATAAGTCAATACCATACTTTGGGAAAGGAAAAAAAAAAAAAGGCAACAACTGAATATGTGAAGGAAGATTATGAGAGCAAAAGGCAAACTTCAAATGTTCAAGCAATTTCTGTTGTAGTGTCCTCTTTTATGTAAGTGTTGTCTTTCTTGGCTGGAAGTAAATGTGATATGTTAACGGTACAATGAAGTAATGATGCTCTTTTATAAACCCAGGGATTAAGTCTACTGCTCTCCTTCTCTGACTTTCTCATCCATGAACAGAGGTTCTAGAGCACCCATCCATGTTTTTGCCTGAAGAACTCACGTTTCCCGAGAGTGTTATATACTATTTTCACAGTGTCAGAATACTCCAAGTGCTGAAGAGTTGTGCTGAGGAGATAAACCCATCAGAGATTGTGGACGAAACTGGAAGCAGGTGAATTTGTGAACAGAGAAACTGGATGCTACTGATGACTGTGCTTATAGGGGTAGTTGTACTTGAGACTTTATACACTCTGTGGGCTTGTTTTTAGCTAAGTGTGACACTTGTTTACGTTAAATATTCACCTGTGACCCATACCTTATGCACAAGAGTCAAATAGGGTGGATGAGTAGTGAGGTATATTATCATCATGTTCTTACAGTTTCTATTGACTTGTAGTTACAAGGGTGCCCTGAGACGTATATGTCTAAGAGGATGGATTTTTTTATCTTTATTTCAGTTTTCTGAGTAGAATCCTACAATTCTTTTATCTGGGGTCACCAGCATGAAATGCTTATATTTATCATAAGCATTTTTTCTGTGTTTCAGTTTGGGTGTTGAAGCAGACAGATAGATATTCCTGTACAAGAAAATAAATATATCCCCCCCCTTTTTTTTTGTTTTTGTTTGTGTATGTGTGCTTGTTTGTTTGTTTGTTACATCTACATTAGTCCCACTTGAAGAAGATGCAGAATTTCAGAGGCTGCAGCTCCTGTACTGTAATGCATTGGTCTCCCACAGACGTTAATTTAATTCTTACCACTGCTCAGATATCAACCATGACCAAGCTACATTGTTTTACATAGCAGCTGATGTCATGATAATAATGAAATGAAGAAATACATGTGTAAATGTATTTTTCTTCCTCACTGGAAATATGTATTTGACCTGTGTTTTTTAATGATCATGTTGGTAAAATCTCTGATGCACTGCTACCCTTCTCCTTTTAGCTTCTTTAACTTCCCTGGGAAGTCCAGACTTGACAGGACTTGACAGATCGGAGCAGAACAATCTCTCTACCAACCCCATCCCCCACTGGCCGTTTCTGTTCTGCATCCAGGTTCCTAGTCTTTTCTCATCTCCAGCATGCAGACTTGGAATCAACGCTGAAACAGTCGCGCTTTATTTCTGGTGAAGAACACAGTTAATAGAACACCTGATTGGATTAGGATAAAAATACACTTAAAGGAGAACCTCTTTCAACTGTATTTACAGGATTTAGGAAGGCAGATGGGAAACAAGACTGGCGCAGTGCAGTAGGGTTGATTATCCAGGAGGTGGCAGCTGGAGTATTCCGTTGCAGTAAGAGGAAAAAACAGTCCCTAATTAACAAAGCTTTTAACTCTTTGCAGTGGAGAAGGCTGTACTTCGTTAAGACTGTGATAAAAAGAAAAGTTGTAATGGATGTGTGCTTTTATACTACCATCTCAAGCATTCATTCCAGTCTGTGAAGTAATTCTAGGTATTGTTATGTGTTAGTACTGAGAATCAATTATAAATAGCCTCATGATCACAGGCCCTGGAGTTCATGGAAGATTTCAACTACTCTGATATTTGCTGGAAAGACAACAGAATGAGATACACACAGTCCAGCAGGTTCTTGCAGTGCAATAATGATAACTTTCTGACAGAGATGGTGGAGAAGTCAACAAGGAGACATGTGCTGCTGGACCTTGTGCTAACAAACAAAGAAGGTCTTATTGAGGATATGGAGGTTGAGAGCAGCCTTGGCTGCAGTAACCATGAGATGGCAGAGTTCAGGATCCTGCATGGAAGAAGCAGGGCAATAACCAGGATTGTAACTCTGGACTTTATGAGAGCTACTACTGGTCTGTTGAAAGACCTACTTGCAGGAACCCCCTGGGCTAGGACTCTAGAAGGAAATGGGGGGCCCCAATAGAGCTGATTGATATTCAAGCACCATTTCCTCCAAGCTCAAGATCATTGGATTGAGTAAAAAATCAAGCAAAGGAGTCAGGAGACCAGCATGGGTGAGCAAGGAGCTTCTGGAAAAGCTGAAATGGAAGAAGGAAGTTTATAGTGTGTGGAAAAAGGGACTGGTCACTTGGGAGGAATATAGCAACACTGTCAGAGTATGTAGGGATGTAGCAAGGAAGGCCAAGGTCCCCTTGGAAGGAAATCTGGCAGGGGATGTCAAAGACAATCAGAAGAGCTTACGCAAGTACATCAGTAGCAAAGGGAGGATTAGGGAGAATATGGGACTGCTGCTGAATGAGGTGGGTGCCCTGGTGATGGAGGATACAGAGAAGGCAGTGTAACTGAATGCCACCTTTGCTTCAGTCTTTACTGCTAAGGCTGGCCCTCAGGAATCCCAATCCCTGGACGTAAGAGAGAAAGGCTGGAGAAAGGAGGACTCTCTGTCAAGGATTGGTTTAGAGACCATTTAGGCAAGCTGGACATCCTCAAATCCATGGGCCTCGATGGGGTGCACCCATGAGTGCTGAGGGAGCTGGCTGGTGTTATTTAATTTCTAAAATGTCATCAATGACAGGAGAGGTGCCTGAGGACTGGAGGAATGCCAGTGTTACTCAAGTCTTCAGAAAGGGCAGGAAGGAGGACCCATGAAACTACAAGCTAGTCAGCCTCACCTCCATCCCTGGAAAGGTGATGAACAGCTCATTCTCAATGTCATCTCTAAGCATGTGGAGGAAAAGAAGGTTATGAGGAGTGGTCAGCATGGATTCACTAAGGGGAAATTGTGCTTGACCAGTCTGATAGCATTCTGTGATGGTATGACTAGCTGGGTAGATGAGGGGAGAGCAGTGGATGTTGTCTACCTCTACTTCAGCAAGGCATTTGACACTGTCTCCCATAACGTCCTCACAGGTAAGCTCAGAAAATGTGGGTTAGATGAGTGGACAGTGAGGTGTATTGATCACTGGCTGAATAACAGAGCTCAAAGGTTTGTGATCAGTGGTGCAGAGTCCAGCTGGAGGTCTGCAGCTAGTGGTGTTTCCCAGGGGACAGTATTTGGTCCAGTCTTGTTAAATATGTTCATTAGTGTAATGAATGAAGATATGGAGTGGTCGCTCAGCAAGTCTGCTGATGATACAAAGCTGTGAGGAGTGGCTGACACACCAGAAGGCTGTGCTGACATCCAGCAACATCTGGACAAACTGGAGAGTTGGGGAGAGAGGAAACCAGTCAAATTCAACAAGGGCAAATGTAGAGTCCTGCATCTGGTGAAGAATAACCCCATGTACCAGTACAGGTTAAGGGTTGATCTCCTGGAAAGCGGCTCTGTGGAGAAGGACCTGGGAGTCCTGTGGAGAACAAGTTAACAATGAGCTTGTACAGTACTCTTGTGGCCAAGAAAGCCAATGATATCCTGGTGTGCATTAAGAAGTGTGTTATCAGGCCAAGGGAGGTTCTCCTTCCTCTCTGCTCTGCTCTAGTGAGGCTGCATCTGGAGTAGTGTGTCCAGTTCTAGGCTCCCCAGACAAGGAACTACTGGAGTGAGTCCAATGGGTGGCTACAAAGATGATTAGGGGAGTGGAACATCTCTTTTGCCATGAAAGGTTGGCTGTGGTCTGTTTAGTCTGGAGATGACTGAGAGGGGATGTTATCAATGCTTGTAAATATCTAAAGGGTGGGTGTCAAGAAGATGGGGCCAGATTCTTTTCAATAGCACTCAGTAATAGGACCAGGGCAATGGGCACAAAGTGGAAGACAGGAAGTTCCACTCAGACATAAGTAAAAACTTAGGTCCTTTATAAACTTTATGTCCTATATAAAAAACTTATTTCCTTTGAGGGTGACAGAGCACTGGAATAGGCTGCCCAGATTGATTCTGGAGTCTTGTCCTCTAGAGGTACTCAAAACCCTTCTGGATGAGTTCCTGTGCAGTCTGTTTTAGATGAACCAGCTTTAGAAGGTGTGTTGTACTAGATGATCTCCAGAGGTCCCTTCCAACACCTACCATTCTCTGATTCTCTGATTTTATTTCATGTTTTTTTCAGAGGATAATGTCCAAATTTTTTACACCTGGAGTGCCATATACATTGTGAATATCATTTTCATCATGGCAATGATTTTGGTCTTGCCAGTTGTGTATAAGTGGTGTCAACACAACTTCCACCTGACTAACAATCTAGTCTAAATATGATAGATTTAAAATGCTTATTATATCTACAAAGTAACATGAGTAAGGAGAAATCAAAGCACGGATTCATGGGTAGCTCCTGATTACGTTACCCCTTATTGAGCAGAAGCTTTATAGTAGAGTGCATTCTTGACTGGCCTGTTCATGTGGCTCTTTCAGCCACTTGCATTAAGTGGTTAGAAAACAACAAGCTACAGCCGGCCTGACTCCTCTTTATGAAAAGAAATTATACAGACAGCTGGAATCATAGGTATTTCAAACATTTTCACCCTTAATAAACTGGAACAGCTAGCTGGTGATTTCTAGCTTTTGATTAAATGTTTGTAGCAGCCAGCCCTTCAACTGTACAACTTCCAAAATGGCAGGTGTTGACTTTTCTCCCTCAGGCAGCAAGTGAAAATACACTTGTAGTCCCTAATAAATTCAAACTGACAAAAAAAGCAAAACCCAAACAAAACAACAAAACCCCAAACCAAATCCTGTTGTCTAAAGCAGAATCTGTAATTTTTCAATGATCTGAAAGATATCACACAGCCTCGGGGGGAGAGGGCTTCTGTACTGTAAGGTCTTGAGCACTGCAAACTCCAAGGCCTGCCTTTGGACACAGGCCTCAGGATGTGTTTATACATTTTCTAGGGTGGAGTATGGTCTTTTCCTGGTATACTTTTACATCAGGGATATATCTGTGCTGCATTGTACAGAATGGCAACTCCACTGCAATGTATGGAACAGGAGCAGTGCACAGCTGGAGAGCCATAGTATTCACGTATCTCTTAAAGTCTTGGTGATGACAACAATACTGTTCTTGAAAGGAAGAGGTACACAAGTAGCACATATGTTTTTCACTCCATTATCAAGTTTCTCAGAAAGCTATGTGCAGGGTATGCTTCTCTTTACTTCAGTTATTTCCAAGTGTTCTTAGAGAAACCTGAACAAAATAACTGGGAATGATCCATGTCCTAGAACAGGTGGTTTGACAGACAACATTTTATTAAAGATTCAGATTTATATATAGCTAATTTTTAAAGAAATGTATCTACCTTTTGGAAAATAGTAGTCATTAAATCCCTCTTGGTTTCCATTTATCTTACAGTGAAGGATACATGCTAGTTTCACCTGGGTCTTCAGCAATGTAAATGGGCTTGAAGTGAGACTCCTGAGGCCAGTTCAGGATAGACAGCATGAATGCAAGGCACGCATGCTGACTTCCCTAGGCTTTAGGTATGTAGATAGGTCAGATCGGGGAAGACCATTAGCAGATAGACACCAGGAATAGGTGGAGTTTACTCCTAGATGCTGTGTGAATTCATAGCCTACACTTGAAGGGTGGATCTTTGGGGAAACTGAGGGATTAGATCTTCTTTGCTCCACTTGTGTTAGCACTGCCCAAGGGTGGACATGTTTGGCTCAACGTGTTGGAGACAGAAATGTCAAGTATACCTCCAGACCCAGATTAAACCTTTCTTTGGGCCAAAAGACACATCTGTCTCTTCTCCAAGAAATGCAATAACTCGGAATAAAGGCTGAGAAATACCTGTGCAATCATTAAACTGTGCTTAAGCCTAATGGCCTGGTTTATCTTGCTCACTTAGTAATTCCTACTTGGTTCCCAGCATACTTTAAAAATTATTTTTTCCACTTGGCAAATATCAGTAGCAGAATAAATGCTTTTATGGGAAATATCTGTTTAAGATGTACAGAACAGCACCTGTGTAATACTGTAGCAAATTCAGGGAAACTACTTTCAATAAATCTTTCTCTGAAGTGTCCTTCCATCCACTAATGTCTTGTTTCCTCCACTCTCCCAGATAATGGTAGAACAAAGAAAAAAGCCTTTTCGAAATCCCCCCTCTTTACCCGTTAGCCTAGCTTCTGAGACTGTCCTGATATCCCAGCAGGATGCCGCTTCATTTGTGGTATCCATCAGTGTTGCTTTGCACAGAAGCTGGTTTCTTTCCTATCAAGACAGTTTCATGGGGTAAGAGACAAATCTGGGGTGATCTTCACATCCTCTGTAGCCTGTTCCTTTCTGCTGCTGAAGTGGAATTTGTATGTGTGTCACAGACTTTCCAGAGCAGCTCCAGAGCACTGGGAATGCATGTCCTAAACAGCTTGATACAAGTCCCTTTCAGTCCTCTTACAGGATTAGCACACAGGAATAACTGATAGAAACAAGCACGACACTTGGAGGCATGATTGTAGCCAGATACACAGATTTTGTGTAATTTGCATTTGGAAGTTTATATCAGCAGAATGTATTTCTGGTAAAGTTTCCTGCCCTGCTTTATCAGGAGATTTCTTTTAGCTCAGCTGCTGCTTATCCTTTTAAATGATCTGTGCCAGTGAGTGGAAAAACAACAGTAAAAAGACTAATAAAGAAACCTAGTTTCCCAGATTGCTTGCTGTTGAAGTTTAGTTTACATTTTGATGAGCCAAGCCTTATTTTATCTTTAAAAATTTCCTAGAAAACAGTAACCATTACCCTATGAGTTCTGCCAAAACAAATATTCCCATCATTTTATCTTGTGAGGTAAGCTGATATTCCATATACTTTGTTTCTAAATACACTTTCTATCATAAAAGGACAGTCAGTATCTAAGATGAGTTTCCAATATCCATGCCTTGCTGCACGAGACAACAAATGCTTTCAGTGCCTTTACTGCCCATTTGTGGAATTAACCCTTACACCAAACATGTATACATCCGTTTGGTTTTATTTTGTGTTAGGTAGGGATAAATACAAAGAAGAAAAATGGTTTCCATTCTGTGATGTTAAATGTGCTTTGATAGGGTTGCCATGACATAGTAAATGAATGAATTAAAACTATTGACAAAAAAGTCATGTTGCATGTGACATTCCACATGCTGAGAAGATTGTTGTAGTCACTGGAAGTTGTGCACATCTTATATTTGGAAAAGCCAGGTAATTATCATGCTGAGAGGGACCCATATAATATTTTGTATAAATTCTCATATTTTTTTCTTCTGAAGTTGTAAAAACCATTTAACAGTGAAAATGTACCAAGTGGTATGTCTCAGTATAAGACTTGAAAGAGCAAGGTACTAAAAGTGTTATCTAGACAGGGCTACCCTCTGTTCTTGCAAGAAATTTTGCTTTTCTGCAAAGAAGGACTATCAGAGTGTTAAGGTTACTGAGTAAATTTTTCCTGCATGACATTACTCTTGGCCTTTTGTAGTATCCCTTTAGCAACTGCTACATGACATGACCTTTTCAGCATATTTATCAGTCTCAGACTTATGGATGATGCAGACTTGTAAATGTGGTTGCTGAGGGGAATGACCAACTCTGGGACACTGTTCCAAAATCAGTTTTTGATGGGGGTGCTTAGAAATGCTTGTGTCCTGGTGCATGTGCCTGATTTCCACTCGGAAGCTCTGACATCCATCCCAGTGTATGGCACAGTTCTAATTTCACTGCAAGAATTGTGAAAAGGAATTTAAGACTAAATAGCAAATAGGCTGCATGTGATGAAGCCTGTTAGTTTCAATTTACAACATCCTACTTTGTGTTTTAGTATATACATATATTTACGCCTATAAATTGTATGTGTATGCATTTATGCATCTTGTTCCCAGAGTAAAAGTAGAGCAAAATTACTGAAGAAAATAACCTAGTTCCTAAGTAGCAACATGAATTTACTGTTTTAGAGGCTAGACATTTATGATGCAATGCATTGCCTTCCAATGAAACAAGTTTTGATTTTGATGAAAATTCTTTCCTTTTGCCTTTTTTTTTTTTTTTTTTTCCTCCACATGCATCATCGTTCTGTGGTTCCTGATGTAGGGAGTCATATCTTTGAAAGGCAGAGAATTTGATTTTTAAGCAGTGTATTATCCTTGAGGGGTGTTGTGACTTATTAAACTGTTTTCATGATACTCCACTGTGGTATTTCTTGCATGTATCTGTGAAGCTTCAGGTATTAGCAGAGTATGCTTCATAGCATTGAATTAAGTGACAAAACCTCGGTTAAGTACAAAGGTGCAGGGTCAAGAACTCTGCAAGCTGCTGTACTTATTCAGCAGTTCTCTTTACTCTTGAAGGATCATGTAATGTGTCCTATATGCAGGAAAAAAAATAAATCAATTATCTATTTATCTATCTATCATCTACCTACCTATCTATCTATCTATCTATCTATCTTCCTGCATTAATCCAGTTACAGAAAACCTAATAATGTATATACGGCAGTTGATGTGTTACATTCCTAGCACTGGTCGGCAGATTTTACACTCCCTCCCAAAACTTTCAGATCTTTCACTGCAAGATATGAATAAGCAAAGACTGTAACCAAAGGCAGATGGGAATGTGACGGGAGAATGCTACGATTTGCTGTTTGTGATACTGGAAGGAAGAGTATGATGCTTATGAGTCGCTGAGTGGAGCCGCTCCGCAGCGGCAGATCCGGCCTAACGAGACCCTCCCTGTCGTAGGGAGACGACAGTGGGATGCACGCACACAAAACCAGAAGTATTTATTTAAAGAGGGAATCAAGCCACAAATTACAGAAACATTTCTAGAAAG
>JANHFX010003919.1:0-52694 GCA_027560015.1 Chloroceryle amazona
TCTGCCCTGCTCCCCTCGGCCCCAACGCCTCGCAGCCCGAGCCGGGGCAGTGCCGGCGGCAGCGGGGGGCCGCTGACCTCTGCGCATGGCCGCTCTCCTCCGAAAGCCTCCGAGGTACGGCCTGCGCTGCCCCGTTGCTTTAACCGTAGAACGGACCATTCGAGCACACGGCTCTGCCCCGGTGCTTTTGCTTGGTGGGGTGTAGCAGCTACTAAAGCAATCGGTGAAGACCTCATGGACGCTGTCAAATACTTGCTGCTTTTAAAGTTAAAACTAGATTGGCCATAAGGAGCTTTTTAAATTTCTTCGGTGTTTTTTTTTTTTGGTGTGTGTTTTTTTGTTTGGTTGGTTGTTTTTTTTTTGTTTTGTTTTGTATTAGTAATTTTCTGTAATGGAGAGACATGCGAGTGCTGATGACCTGTAACGCACAGTGATAACCTGACACCTGATCTGAAGTGCACAGAGCGGGATAGCTCTCAGAATTGTCTGTGATCATAAAGATAATTTATAACATTACAGATATTTTTTTTTCTGGGTGATTCAGTTACTTGAGAGCATTAAGCAATAATAATCAGTGTTAATTATCAGTGCGGGGCAGCTGGCTAGAACAGGATGTGTTATTAGAGGTGTTGAGAAACATGGCTAACAGCAAGTGTCCAGAGATGCTAACTTTACACAACAGTGACTTTGAGATGCTGGGATTTTGTCATCAACATGGAGTCATAGATTGTTGCGAGCAAAAAGTCATGAAGATGTTAAAATGCAGAGTATTAGTCCAGTGTTTTAAAACAATATTTGTCCTTTGTTACCATGGAACAGGGTGCAGAGTAGATCTGAAGGAAGAATGAAGGACATCTTTTGAGTACATATGTTGTACAGCAAGAACTGCATCTTCTGACCTTTTCATTCACTGTTCACATTACTCAGAGAAGACTTCAGGCTGGTTTCTTAGGTTACTTGGTGAACAGTGCTTCACATGGACTGTATGACACAGATACTGGTGTACAGTGACTTAATCTGTTGCACTACGTCATTCAGCTTTGGGGGTAGCTGAACTTCTGTCTCTGAACAAATGTCTTTTAGGGTTGCATATATTTGAGTGCAATATAAAGTCTCCCTAAGACTGTTCTAATAGCAGCTAATTAAATCTACTCTTAAATATGTTTTTAGATCTTAAAACTTGCATGCTCGACCAGTTTCTTCAGCAGAATTCAATCCTTAATTTCAAAAATCCCAGCAGAATAAAATCCTGACGTCATTTGGGCTTGTTTTTCATGCTGGCTTAATATACATTGTGGTAAAGAGTCACATTTTAATTGTTTCTCAAGTATTTTGATTGGATTTAAGAAGAAGGATATTAAGAATAATATGATTTTTTTTTTTAAAAAGCATTTGTTGTCTGTTTCATGTTGACAGATCCTTTTCCAATTGATGTGATCCAGGAAAATTATGTCCGTAGTGTGAGAAACTGCATTTTTTCAATTGTCTATCCTACGCCTTTTAAATCTAGAGTTCGTCTTGTAGCTGTTTCAGAGGTTGGCTATGATTTCTTGTTCCTCTCTAATTAATAGAGGTTGTTAATACTATGTACTAAAATATATCTTAATATTCATATGCTATTTATTGTGAAAGCATCTTACCAAGATATGAAAATATTTTTAAAAATAGAACATTTAAAACTTCTTGTGACATGTCTTTTAGCAATGACATCTGTAGAGAAAACACATACATTACCACTGAAATTTTTATCATATTCAAGTACCATCTGTACTATTTTTTTTCTCCAGGATGTTCTTGAAAATATTTTGGATCTTGATATATCTGTCAAACAAACATCTGATTTTCTTGAGTTCGTCAGTGGTGAGAAAGTGATACTTGGGTCTGTTCCCTTGGCCCATAGGTATGGGGGTCACCAGGTAACTATGCACTGGTTCTCCCAGGTGGAACTGTGTAGGTCTTTCCATGTGAATTACGCGTTGTTAACACCAATATCTACAGCATAGAATCACAGAGTGGTAGGGATTGGAAAGGACCCCTGGAGATCATCTAGTCCAACCCCCCTGCCAGAGCAAGGTCACCTAGAGTTCCAGTAGTTCCCCGTCTCTCTTGAACTGGGGAGCTCACAACTGGATGCAGTACTCCAGATGCAGCCTCACTAGGGCAGAGTAGAGCCTCTGTCAAGCTGCTGATCACACTCTTAATGCACCCCAGGCTACCACTGGTCTTCTTGGCTAAAAGAGCACACTAGTGGTTCATGGTAAACTTCTCCAGCAAGACTCCCAGGTCCTACTCTGCATAGCTGCTTTCCAACAGGTCACCCTCTAGCCTGTCCTGGTGCATGGTGTTATTCCTCCCCAGGTGCAGGACTCTCCACTTGACCTTGTTGAACTTCATTAGGTTCCCCTCCACCCAACTCTCCATATGCGTATATGCCTGTAAGTAAGAACACTAAGAACATTTTGATTGCAGATTTGTTCTTTGTAAGAGGCTGCAGATGGAAGAGGACTATAATATTCTTTCAGGGTACCATGTCTACTTTCTCTGCTTCTGTTTATGCCAGAAGCAAATTAATCTTTTCAACTTTGTTTAGCTGTGGAGTCTACTTAGCATCCCTGCAGCCTGACAAGATCTGATTCCCCTCCCTACAAGGACACTGAGGTGGTGGAGCATGTCCAAAGAAGGGCAACAAAGCTGGTGAAAGGCCTAGAGAACAAGTGTTAGGAGGAGCAGCTTAGGGAAGAGGTATTGTTTATCCAGGAGAAGAGAAGGCTTAGGGGATGTCTTCCTGCTCTCTACAGTGCCTGAAAGGAGGCTGTAGAGAGGTGGGGGTTGGTCTCTTCTCCCAAGTAGAAACGACATCAGGTTGCACTAGGGTAGGTTTAGGTTGGATATTAGGAAAAAAAAATATTCACAGAAAAAGATTTGTCAAGCCCTGGAACAGGCTGCCCAGGGAAGTGGTAGAGTCACCATCCCTAGAGGTATTTAAAAGACATGTAGATGTGGCACTGAGGGATGTGGTTTTAGTGGTGACCTGGCAGTGCTGGGTTAATGGTTGGACTTGATGATCTCAAAGGTCTCTTCCAACCAAAACAATTCTATGATAGGTATCAGCTCAGAGGAGTGAGTAAGGACAGAGCTTCACTGCGATACCATGATTGCTAAGAGTTAAGTTTCATTGAAAGGGGTAAGATTATTCATGGAAAAAGAATGGTAGAGTTTGACTTGTAATTTCCAATTAAAAAATAATACAAGCTGTGTCAGTTTAAAGGCTAATTATACAGAGGAGACAAGGCTGTAGCTCTGTGTCATAGCTAGGAGGTAGAGGGGGGGAAAAATGGAGATTAGTGGCATTATTCTTTTTCTGTGGCTTTCTGATTCATTATTGGTGTGAATGTGGAAATACAGCTTTAGAGATCAGGATCTTAATGACTACCTGAGGAAATGTGTCATTATATTATGTAGAACACAGAGAACCTGCATGTGATTTGTACTGTTTCCAGTATAACTGCTATAAAAGATAGAAGAAAATAACTTGGTTTTCATTTTTTGTCAGTTTGGTAGCTGGGCAGGTCAGCTGGGTGATGGAAGAGCCCACTTGATCGGAGTATATACAAACAGGTGGGACATTTTTCAGAGTGACTGATTCAATAGAACAACTTTGTGTTCTGTTTAGCTGATAGCCCACAGTGTACTGTTAGAAATGTTAATGTTGTTTCTGCAGGCATGGTGAGAGGTGGGAACTGCAGTTAAAAGGGTCTGGAAAGACCCCATACTCGAGGTAAGTTGCAGTTAATCTATGTGCACCAAGACTGGATGCTTTCTTTTTGAAAATTGCTTTGATTTTATGGCCTATTCCTTGCTTCCCTGTTCTCCATAGGAACGGTGATGGAAGAGCTGTGCTTCGCTCTTCTGTGCGTGAATTTTTGTGTAGTGAGGCCATGCACTATCTTGGAATTCCTACAAGCAGAGCTGCTAGGTATTGTTCTTTTCTTTTTCACAGCATCCTAATTTACAGGTAATTTTTTGACTGGGTTTCACCGAGCATCAATAAGGCAGGACAGTTCGTTTCCAAGAGGATAGATCTTTCTTTTCAAATATATGCAATGAGAACAAAATCTATTCCTCCAGTTTCATAGATTTTTGGATAAAACTTTCCAGTAACAGTGACGTCTAGATCCATTTACTTCCACCTTTAGTATACTTTAAAGATCTGCTTTGTTCAAATACAACATTGTGTACTGTCTGTGTCTTGTGGTGAACAGCTGTTGTTCACTCCTAAGACTGTCTTAACTGAATTACTTTAATTTAAAATCTGGTTCATTTTGTAATGAAAGTAAAAAGTGGAAATTAGATTGAGTGGTTATATCTGACATTAAATCCCTCTCCAGCTTTATGTTACTTCAATCAAGAGTTTCTTTTCTTTAAAAAAAAAAAGTAAAATTGTTCCTCCTTTGTTGCTCACCAAAAGACTTGCAGAAATGGCAGGACTAGATTCCTGCCACGATACTACTACTACTGCCTTTAATGTATGTGGGTAACCAGTGAGTCTGTTAATACATTTTATGTGGTTAAAAAGTGAGTCTTTTATTACACAGGAGTTAAGCATTTTGATGACTTTTTCTAGAATCAGGCCAAGTACGAAAATGTTGAAAGTGGCTCTTTCTGTATTGTCGTAGTTACCTAGTCGCCATTTTTAAGATTGTTCATCAGACTATTTTTCCAATCAGACATTAATATTGGAGGTAATACTGAATGGAGGTAATTGAGAGCAATTCCTTATTGTGCAAACACCGCTTGAGAAGCGACTTTAGATTATTTTGTAAAAAAAATAATGTGGAACTAATTCTGTTTGAACAAAAGCAGACTGCTACATTCAGTCATCTGGACGATTTTCTCATAATGAACTGCATTTTTCAGATGATTGTATTTAAAATGCCATGTTCATTTTGTGTTCTGAGTAGGCTCATGTCTGTACTCCAACATTTCAGGCTTTAAGGAAAGTAAATGTTGTGCAGAAAAGGCCTGTACTCGGCTGCCACGTGGCTGGGTGTCTGTATTTGCGAAGTGGCTGTGAATCTCTCGAACATTAATCCTAATGCATTTACTCTGTTGAAGTGCAGTGTTTGTAAATGACGTTCCTGATGGTTTAGTCACTGACTTCACCTTGAGACTCTTTGCTGTTGGCTGGTAATGCAAGCCTTTAAATCTGTCTGAATATGAGCAGGAAAGCATCTGGCAAGGTCGTAGCCTTTCTTTGCTGTTGTCTCAACAAATTGTTCGGTGCAAAACCAATATGAAATTATTCCTTAACTGTGCACAAATTCTATTGAGTACACAGTGTGCTTTAGCTTTCTGCTGGCAAATTGGTTAAATGCCTGGTGCGCTTAACTGCTGCACAGGCTCTCCAGGCTGTTTGCAAAACTTCATTTGGAAAAACCCCAGCTGATATCCATATTCTTCCCAATGGGAAGCTGTTGTACTGAGACTGGTGGGATGCATTTACAGAGGTCTTGTCAAGTCTTGGCAGAAGCGTGGGGAAAAGCCTCACAGCTTATCCCAGAACACCCAGCAGGTTGGTTTGCTCTATTAATTTTAAGTACTCTGTTCCCAATGGGGTGCTACAGTTTATAACTGTACAGCCAGATAAAGAACACTTCTTCATATGGTACCATTTTAGTCACATGCTGAAACTACCAGTGAGCAGCGTTATGCATTAGGTCCAAAAAGTGAGTCAATATGCATAGTTTTCAGACTGGACCTTACTTCCCTAGGGCTTGATGTTCGTGCAGAACAGTGAGTAGAGCACTTGAGAGTGTAAAGGCAAGCCCCTAAGCTAGAGCCAGGGGTAGGCAGGGATATAATCTGTCTGTCCATCCTTCTGTGAGTGCTGCTCTTCCAGCTTCTCTTCTGTAAGAGAAATTTCAGTGCTCCGTTTCCTATGTTTGAGTGTACACTGGTCTTCTGCACCCATTGCCCACGTAGTGGTACTTACCAACTGCAGGGACCATTTGAAAACTATTTTTATATTGGGAATGCAGTTATCTTGATGTGGCTGGTCAGCTCTCTGGCCAGCTCTTAAGTGTTGCACATCCACTAGCTTGTACTAGTAACTAAACAAAGGTTGAGCCCCCATGGATTTTTTGTCAGTAGTAAGAGAGGTCAGAAAAAACCCATAGCAACCTTTCTGACAGAGGTCTGTTCAAAACGGTAACTTTTAGTAGTGTTATTATTCTGACTCCTGTCCCTGTTTTGGAAAACTTGTTTTTCTTGAAGGATTAAGGTTCTTCCATCTCATTTATGTCAGCATTTTTTTTACTTAAGCCTACAGATGTACCACTCAAATATAATTGTTTCCAAAAGAGTCTTTTGAAAAGGAAATTCTTAATGACGCTGGTAGCAGTACATCTCCAGTAATGGGAGCAGATTGATTCTAAATACATTTTCCCTCCTTCTGGAACAATTCACTGCCTGTTCTTTGCAGTTAACACAGAACATTCAGTTTGGATAGCTACTGGAGTCCTTCAAAAGTACTGAATGTAATAATAATTTAGTTCCAAAGCCACAGTTACTGTTGCAAGGAACTGCACTATGTAAAATTTCAGACAAATTGTTGATTTTAATGATTTTTTGGTACATATTTATGTTTATATCCAGATATGTCCCAAAAGTTCCTGAGCCAACAGTTTTGGCTCACGTAAAGGGCAATCTTCATCTGATGAAACATTTTGGTTTCTAATTTCTCTGTCCTCCTAATTTCACTGTTCTCAGGGAAGTTGTGACTTATTTCATGTTATCACCACACTAATCAGTCCCTGAGCTTCCAAATGAATGCAGTACTTTTTTTGAATGCAGCCCCCTCCCCAAGAACAGTAGAAGTAATGGAAATTGGACAACATTGTATAAATACAAAATAAATGTGTCTTGCTAGTGAAGCTTGGTTAAGCCTCAGCTTACTGTTTGCCTCTGTGACTTAAAAATACAATGCAGTGCCAGCCAAAAGATCTTTGTTTTTATGAAAGAAATAAAGTTATATAAAGTATGACTTGCTCTTCACTGTCAATTATTTTTTCTGAGTTAACTTTTTGGATGTTCATTTTCTGTTTGTTACAGCTTAGTTGTCAGTGATGATGATGTGTGGAGAGATCAGTTTTACAATGGAAATATTAAGAAAGAAAGAGGTAATTAACACATCTCAAAGTATTGTGTTGCAACACTGTAACTTAATTATAGCAAAAATGAATTTTAATGTCTTGTAATAATGATGTATAAATAGTAATAAAAATAGTAATAGAAAGTACTAAATAGGCTTTGTTTAATTTATTATGATATAAAACCTCTCCTGAGAAAATCAGCCTGAGACTCATCTTAGAGAATCAAAGCCCAGTGAACAGGTCTGCTGTGACTGTGGCATATGTGTTGTAGGCGTTTAATTTTTATTTTCACTTGCCGTGACAAAAATTATGTTGAAAACTAGGGAAGTTTCCATTGTTCTGGTAGCCATTCTGGGGCGGTGGCAACGCCGCTGTGGCTCTGCCATTGCCACGTCATCTACACCTGCTCTGAAAAGAGTGGGATGGCACAGCATGGGGAAATAACTGTCTGCGTTGGTTCTTTCTTTGTTGTTGGCATCTCTGGAGTAATTGCAGTAGTAATGCAGTACTGGAGTTTTGCTGGGGTTTGCTGGTATACCAAATTAAGCTTTATCATTAAAATATACATGTAGTAAAGTAATACACATATTCATCTGCTGTGCATTGAGCATTGCTTACAAAAATGCCACTTTTGCTATGCATGTATATATTCTGCATCCATGTAAACAAAACA
Source organism: Chloroceryle amazona (assembly GCA_027560015.1). Taxonomy (NCBI): domain Eukaryota; kingdom Metazoa; phylum Chordata; class Aves; order Coraciiformes; family Cerylidae; genus Chloroceryle; species Chloroceryle amazona. The sequence continues at coordinate 7,825 of JANHFX010003919.1, forward strand.
TGACAGCTTTTATCATGGAACTATGTTATTTTGCTGATACAATACATTTAAAAACATGTCTACATTTCAGGTGCCGTAGTGCTACGTCTTGCCAAATCGTGGTTTCGGATCGGATCCTTAGAAATCTTAGCACATTCGGGGGAACTGGATTTACAAAGGTTTGAATTTAATCTTCATAGTAACTTGTATTAGTGTTCTTAGCAATCAAATATATATTAGAATGCATATATACAGCTGGAATTTAGACAGAAATTATTTAAAAAGGACGATTGCATCATTTAGAAAGATAACCTATTTTTATACAAGCATACAAATGATCTTACCTCATGAGGGTAAAATCCCCTAGATCTTACAAAATGATAAGGTTTTTATAGCTGAAGTAGTTCTGGTAACTAAGGACTAGGGAGGAGTTGTTTGTTTCAGAAAGAATTGTAAATTTCAAGTGTAAGTTCCTCACTTTTCACAGTTGTCTGTGAAGCTAAATTAACAGAAATATGAATTAAAACACTAGCATAAGAATGTTGTGTATGCTCTCCAGAAACACTCAGAACCAGAGAAATATGTTAGGTAAGAAATTATTGCATGGTTTTAAGCTGCTTAGCAGTATTAATATGTGTCAAGCAATTAGCATGACAAGCTCTTAGGCCTACTGTAAACGTTTAAGAGTTGGTTATTTCTCTTGAGCAATAGACATTGTTCTGGGGTGCTTAAAAAGAAGGAAGAGCTCATAGCAGCAGTTGTACATTGTAGTAACTGATAATTCAGTTTAACTACCCATGTCACTCTACACTTTCTTTCTTCCTTCTGAAATCTCACCCGAAGTTTTAGTTGTAAAACTGAAAGACTGAATTAAGGAGCTGATTGTCAGTTTGTTTTGTTTAAGTATTTGTGGCCCATTAGATTTAAGGAGCATATACAGATCACTTGTACTTGTGCAAAGTATATCTCTGACTGTTTTAGAGGGAGACCTCAGAAAGTGTGGCCAAGAACAGGTCAAAGCTAGTGTGACGGTGCTTCCTCCTCAGAGAAGGTCCTCCTGAAAGAGAATGCCCTGGAGCAACCAGCTGAAATCAAGAGGCAATAGGTTGGACACTCTTCTAAAGGTCAGGTTCCTAGGTACTCTGATAAAATCATGAAAAATCAATTTGAGGAGAGTTCAGTGATTTGCTCCAGCAAGGCAAAATCTAGGTATGAGAAGGTAAAATCTAGATACTTGTATACGCAGCTCCAGCCCGTGCCCAGCTGCCTACCCACATGTAGATGGTGGTTATAGCTTCCTGTGCCAGTGGCCCTGGCTGGCTCTGACTGCAAGTGGGTCCAACAGGTTGCTCCTAAATGTACTAAATGCCAACTGCTCTACTTTAAAGCTTTAGATCTGCAAAGATACACATCTGGCAGGCATTGCAATTTTTATTGCAAGTATCCCAGTTTCCCGAGCCTGTCCTATAGGACTATGCTGCACTGGTTTGGCAATGGCCAGTTACTGTGGCAAGTAATCTTACTTCATAAGCATTCAGCCATAACATTTTCTTTGTGAGAATTCTGATGTAGAATTATTCCTTGTAATTGTTTTGTTTGGTTTTTTTTTCCTAAAAAACTGAATTTTACTGCATATGCAACCAGATCCTGGTGTGCTCTGAAGTTTAACACATGGGAATTATTTTAACTCTCTGTGGTACTCTTCGGTCATATTTGTGACTGGAACCTTAGGTTTTATCTCAGAGCATGTGGAAGAGCTTAATTGAAGGCTCCTTGGAACAAATAGATTGAGTGTTCTAATAACTGCTTGCCTCAAGCTGTAGATCAGCATTTAGCTGTCTGAAGACAAGAATATTAAATAAATTCTAAAAGTACCAGTTTTGTTTAAAGAATTCTGCCTCTTCTGTTACAGAAGATTGCTAGACTTCATCATCCAGGAACATTTTCCATCAATAGCCATGAATGATTCAAATAGATATCTGGTATGTCTTTCTTAAAAATTATTTTCCACAAACATGCGAGCAAAAATTTCACAAAGCTTTTCAAATATTCAAGTTTTAAAGAGTTTTAAAATTTGAAGTAAGCTTCCAGGGTTTACTGGCAAAAGTTTGTTAATACTCTTAGTAAAAAGCTGCTTGAACTTTGTTTTCTCAAAGTCAAATATGAACATTTTTCACCATTTCTCATTATGGAAAAGCTTATTGTGAAGCTTCCATTTTCTGTTATTTTTTGTTCACTTACTGCTCAGATCTTGAGTGACCAGGGGTCATGAAGTCATGAATTATGCTTTTTCTGGTATAAATGTTTGTATAGTATATACAGTAGTGTATATGTAGTCTGTGTTTCCTTTTTTATTTTCTTTTTTATTTCTTTTAAGCCACCTGTATGTTCTTATTTAACTACAGCCTTTGCTAGGTAAGGTTACTGTGCAGTCATGTCATTTAGAATGTGAATGAAAAGTCCGACAGAGATGCACATTTGAAAATTGAAAGTATGACACATTTCTAAAGAAAAACAATTTTTATCTTATTTACTGTATTCTGTATTTTTGACTCAGGACTTGAAGTAAAAGATGTATTTGATTTTAGGAATTTTTCTCTACAGTTGTATCAGAGACTGCAGATCTGATTGCACTGTGGATGTCTGTGGGGTTTGCACATGGTAAGCTGCAGTAACTGGCATTGGCTTTATGGGAGTCACTCTATAGTCATATACTTAAAGATGGCTTTGATTTGTCACTTTGTTCTTCAGTTCTGATGTCTTTGCCTACAGCAATAGTATCTGTTATGCATTGATATATAAGTATTTTCATAAAAGAGTTAGGAGCACTTTCTGGTTGCTCTGTCTGACAGAATCAAGAATATGGGAGCAGTAGTTTGGGAGCAAAAAATTCTCAGAATTGTTGGAATAGTCTGATGTGCAAAGACCATGTACTGATGCGATATATAAGATTAATTGCTCTGAATTTGATGCATCTATGTAAAATCTCACCTTTTTAGTGTATAGAATACAATGCTGCCCATCTTTGTTTCAGATATATATTATGAAAAATAAAATAGCATTGTCTTGCTAACAGAGCAGCCAGTCAGCTTGCAAGGAAGCAGCAAATGACCGCTTCACAAGGCACTGCTTCACTACTGGGTAGCACGGAAAGAAAAAGAATACAGTGCCACCTAGGTATAGAAACCAGATGCAAGATAATGTAGTGAACAGTTTCTCATTTTCATACTTAAAATGCATACCAGATCAAGAGTAAGAGAGACAAGTTTATTTCCCAGAGTTTGATTTCTGAAAGGTAACTGCTCTAAGTACTCCAGATTCAGTGGATCTATTTCACAGTGATTTTTCTATGGACTGTGGGGTTCAGGTGGAATTTTAACTGCTGTTTCTCCTTGCTGTTTAATTGTAGGTGTATGCAATACAGATAACTTCAGTTTATTATCCATAACAATAGATTATGGTCCATTTGGATTTATGGACTCCTATGACCCAGGTGAGTGTAGCACCTGTTTTTAAATACATTTTTTAATTTAAAACAAATTCTTTATATTAATTTATGTAATTTCTCTGGGTATAAAAACTCCTAACATTATTAGCAGAAAAGTCCCAAGCATGTGTATTGTTTGAAGAGTTTCAGGGGAAAAAAAACATGCAAGAGGCCAATTTTATGAGGCACTGTACAGGTTGCATTTCAAGTGCTGTAAGTCTTAATGAAATGTTGCTATTAAACACATTTTCATGACAATACTTTTAGTATAACTTCATCAATTGAATAGATATTACAACAGAAACCTAAATGTTGTGTGTTGCTATAAGCAGCCAAATCCAGAAGTCTTACACAGTAACTTTGCATGCATCGTGCCCTAGCTTTATAGTCACAGCAGCTAATTAATTGGAAGAAAACAGATCAAACCTACGCTGTCATGGCAACTTTTCTTTGAAAGTATGAACTCAGTCAGTCTGGGATTGCTAGATACAGGTCTAGTAAGTATATAAATAATTGCTTATTATTACATTATTGTTTAGAGGTTGCATCTGAGTAAGCTTCAGAACCAGCAGTGGTTACCTTGCTATCTGGCTTTATGAGACTGCAGCCTCAAATTAAGGAAGTATCATGAGAACAAATGTCATGGTTTTATTGTATGAAATAAACCAGGACTTCTGGTTTTAGGTCTTTCTCTATGTGGTGGGTTGACCCCAGCCAGCAGTTAAAGGCCAGCCAGCCACTCATTCACTCCCCCTTGCAGAGGGCTGGGGGAGAGAAGTATAAGGGAAAAATGAGAAAAAGCTCATGGATCAAGGTAAAGACAGTAGAATTAAAGTGACTAAAAAGTGATGCAAAGGCAGTCACCACCAGACTGATGCCCAGTCAGTCGCCAAGCAAGAAATGCCTTGGAAAAACTAACCCAAGTTTTTTATTGCTGGACCTGACGTTACATGGTATGGAATATCCCCTTGGTCAGTTGGGATTCAGCTGTTCCAGCTGTGGCCCCTTCCAGCCTCTTGTCCACACCCAGCCTAAGTTGCTGAGGTTGCAGAGAAGGCCTTGATGCTGTTCAAGCACTGCTCAGCAACAGCGAAAACATCGGTGCCTTAACAATGCTGTCTTAGTCACAGGTCTAAAACGCATCAGCATACAGGCTGCTGTGATGAAAATTAAGTCCATCTCAGCCAGAACCAACCTTAGACCCACATGAAATGCTTTAGAGTTAAAATTCAGGTTTGAACCAATCACCAGATCTGACAGATGTGTCATAGGCCTCCTTTTGTTTTTAATGTCCTCTGAGGACTCAGGCAATGCTGTGTGCATTGATCAGCTTATCTGCATTTGATCTGAGTAAGGGGTTCATACTGCATCCCTTGCACACATCTTACTTCTGGATACCTGTGTAATGGACATTTATTACCTCTCGAATGATGGATTTGTGTACTGGAACACGTTAGCCCTAATTTTCATGTGAAAACATAAAAGCTTGTTTGTACAACCGAAGCAAATCTTACCTCAGTGGCCTCTTTATTTAAACACATGCTTATACAAGTTACTTTTCCAGAAATACTTCACAATTCTGAAGCTGGTTGTACAATTGTTTGCTCAGTCTGTGTGCTAAATAGTAATGCTGTATGTAGTAAAAACACTGAGTAAGACATTGTTTTTACTGTAAAAATGGTCTTTTTCTGTTTAGACATCTGAATTTATTTTGTATCTTCAAGTAGGAAAATGTTACTTGTGACACGTGGGAACTTTTCTGTGTAGGATGCATATCTTATATTTGCAAACAATAGAGCTTCAGTTAATTCACTGTAAATAAGTATCCTTGTGATCTGATTTTTAACATGTAGTAACTTTAGGGCTTTTATTAGTTTGCTGTGTAAGTATGAAAATGAATGCACTTCTGTATTTTAACATCGACTGTAATTACTCTGTTGCGGATCAGTAATGTTTTGTTTGAAACAGATTTTGTTCCAAACACATCTGATGATGAAAGGAGGTATAAAATAGGAAACCAGGCAAATGTTGGGCTGTTTAATCTGAGCAAGCTGTTGCAAGCTCTAAAACCTTTATTGGATCCCAGGCAAAAGCAGCTGTAAGTAATCCTTAAAATATCTTAATGCTTAAAAGAACTAGTGAGATGGGAGACACTCTAATCACCATATGCATAGGAAAGAAAGGGATTAGCTTCTAAAATCTCTTTTTCTAAGTGGAAATTGGTTCTGAATCAATTATTGGCCAGAATAAGGTTGGAGGGAGGGCAGAAATGTTTTCATTGGTTATAAATAATAGCAGAATATGACTGGAAGGCAGTCTTAGAAGTTGTGTGATCCATTCTCCTTTCACTAAGGTAGGACCTTTGCCTGTAGTTGTCAATTCTAAGTTTGTCTAGCTTTTTTAAGATGCTTACTTATAAAGACCATACATCCTCCTGATGTAATGGGGTAGTATTGTAGTATCCTATTGTAAAGATTCCTAATATGAATCATCTTTTGTGCAGTTTAAACTCATGGCTTCTTATTCGGTATGAATACGAAGAATGGTGTTATTTTTCTTCTTCTTCGCAGCTATTTAAATTTTTGAAGCCTATTAAAATGTTTCCCCTTAGTCTTTATCTCACTACAGATCCCTGCTGATTCAGAATGTCAATGTTTGTGAGAAGTCAGAAGTTGTCATTGTTTAGTGTACAGCAGGATTGTACCAACAGTAGCATTTTAGTTCCATAGAATTTGTTTTTGTTTTTTCAGAGCTTCCCAGATTCTGGAGGGGTATGGTGAGCGCTATTCCATCCGGTAGGCGGTTTCAGAGCTCAGATCTTATAGTCACAATATTATAAATCATATCATGTAACTATTTCCTTACTTTACTGCTATTTTCAGTTTCACAGAACTATTCAAAACAAAATTGGGTCTTCTTGGGGAGAATGAAGATGATAACTACTTGATTGCTTTCCTCCTAAAGGTGAGTTTGCCTTGCTAATATTGTTGGCAAACATCTGAAGTAATATCCCATACTTTAAAAACACTGATGGAATTCTCTTTATTTCATTAGCTTATGGAAGATACAAGAGCTGATTTTACAATGACATTTCGACAGCTCAGTGAAATTACTGAAGATCAATTAAAGGAGGCCCATATTCCTGAGGTATTAATACAAGCACCCAATTTTAGGAACACCTAATATAAAATGAGTAAATCAGTTGGACATGACCCTGGTATAATAGGGGATGGCTCAAGCCATGATTTGCCTGGGAAATGTGTCATTGTAGCATTATTAAGGGACAGGGAGACTAATACATCTTTTTCATGCTACCACCTCATGTTAGGCCCGTGTCTGGTAATGAAGGATCCCATCACAAAGAATGCTAATGAAAGATAAGTTAGTGAAGAGTGCTGAAGACAAATTTTTCGGCTGCTGGTACAGGTCCAATATGAGTAGTCATAAATATTCATACACAAGTGGTAATAAGAATACATTTTGTTCTCTTGGCCTGCTATCCCATCCTCTGTTACCATTAACTCAGCCTAAACTTAATTCTTCAGGACGATGTATAACCATAGAAGAGCTAAGAGTATTGAAATAAAAGAGATTAACTTCCCTGGATATAGCACAATCTTTAGTAGTGGAAATAGAGATGAAATATTTGAACTGGAGTGAGGTGCTAGATGATTAATAATTGGATTTAAATGCAGAAGGGAAGTTCTGAAAAGAAAGCTTGTAAGTACCTGATCTGGAAAGAAAAATAGGAAGGTTTGGTTGGTTTTTTTTTGCAACAGCAAATATGATTTTTTTTTTCCTTTTTTTTTTAATATGGTGCCTTTTCCATGAGGAATATTGTTCACTTTGCCAGAGAAACTTCATTGCCTTTCCCTAACTTCTGACATAACTTCTGCTTGTCTTTTAATCTAATTTAAAATGAGAGGTTGAGGTTGTTTTAGGGAGCAAAATGACTGTACAAAAAGCATAGAATGAAAAGGAGGAGTTACTATTTCTTTTTTTCACTTGTGTCCTAGATAATTAAGTGATTCTGATCAAACTCTGTTTTGCTTTGTTTTCCTCTGTTAAGAGGTCTAACCTGACCTTTTCTATGAGCTTGAAGCCATTAATAGTTAAAAAGTTGAGATTTTTCTAATGGTAAGCAACAAAAATGCAAAGAGCATTAATCACCTGTAGAGAGATGTTTGTAAGAGAGGGTATTTTTGATTTTTTTTCTCATAGAATATAAGGGATTTTTCCATTTCGTAGTGGCTTACATGAGAAAATTCCTTAAGGGTCATCATACATTTCACTCTTATACCCTTTTAATATTTGTTTACTTAATTTGGCTTTTGCTTAGCAGGAACAAAATTCTCATTACCCCTCATTAACTGTTTCCTTCTCTTTAGGAGTTCTGGGCTCTCCAGGATCTGGGTAAACACAAGTTATTTTCAGAATGGGTTACTATGTACCTCTGGAGATTGAAACAGTAAGTCTGATGCAGTTTCAAGTGCAAAAATGCCACCAAGTGTGCATTTGCCAGGAACAGGCAACTTTGATCTGCAGTGATTTTTCCATAATAATTTAGCAGGTCTGTCAGACTGGCCCAGACATGGTTTCATAGGCCTTTTTTGTCTCTATAGTTCCAGATTATGCTAGATTCCATGAAAATTACTATTGTGTATCAGGTACTTAAAATTACATGGGAGGAGTGGTCTGTATTTATTGTCTTTTATTGAGCAACTGATCTGATTTCTTTGGGTAATAATTTTTGTTAAGATGCCAGTCCTACAGGATCACAGAATTTCCTAGATTGGACCTTTACAGTCATCTAGTCCAGTCATTAACCTAACACTGAGAAGACCTGGCCTAAACCATATCCCTCAACATTACATCTGTGTAACTCTTGGATTCAGTCCAAGAATCTGAAAGTCAGGCTTTGCAAACACATAGGAATGGATAGTGTTTCATTGCTGGTAATATGTGTATTTTATAGGAATTCATGATACAGCTTTAGGATGACATGGGGTGGAAGTTGAAAAGCTGTGAATGCACAGACTCTGTTTGGCACCTGCTGGCGTTGCATTAGATAGGGACATGCATGTTAGACCTTCCTACCATCTTTTGTCTTAAATCAATAAAGAATGTCACGTGTTTTTCTTAGTCATATATGGTATGCATGGCTAATAGTAGTGGGAAGAAGTACAAATCGGGTACTTGGAAATTTTAGTCAGTAAATAGAATTCTTAGGGAAAAAAATAAAGATGCAAAACCTCCAAGCAAGTGTGTAGTTTTTCCAACTCTCGGCATTCTTAGAGATTCACACCTGCTTCCAGTAAGCACAAATAAAATATTTCTAAAAAAAAGTAAACACCTCATTAGCTAAAGCACTTTCTTCTTTTGATTTGTTTCTCATGTATAGTAACAAGAATGATTCAGACACCAAGAGAAGAACAAGAATGACAAGTAAGTAAAAGAATCCAAAGGAATTCATATGCTTGGAGATGGCAGCTACCTATTTACATAGGTTTCTTCAGTGTTATTTTTCCTTCTGAGAACTAAAATGTACTGGTTTTATGAAGAGGAGAAACTCTCCTTAGACTGCTGCTAATCACGTAATACTAGATGTCCACTGTGGCTGTCTCTGTTTTCACCCAATCATGTGATTGGAATCTAGTGCCGTGTGTAGGCTAGACTTGTGAATATGTGTGTCCTCTGTAAGTTCACCAGCTGATCAACTTATCAACTTGTACTGTGGCTACATCAAGGTGCCCTTCCTCCTTAGGGATCCTCCCTTTCCCCTCCATAAAATAAATTAAAAAAAAAAAAAAATTGAACTTAAAATTGCTTTATTTTCCACATTTATGAAGAAATTGGTCTGGCCCAAACACCTTCTTTTGTGAATACAGCGAGTCCTATCAACTGATGGAGGCCTAAGAATGTGAGATGATGGAAATGCACCATCACCACCAGCCAAAGTTGCTTTTCTCTAGACTCTGCTGTTTTTGAAGGACAGGGCACATGTCTGTTCCTATTTTGAGCGTCTGAAATCACAAGTGCTGAAGATGTGATGAAGGGTTTTCCTACCAGTATCCACAAAGGCTGCTTTCATTGGTGTCACACCATGTGTGAATATAGACACTGAAGCAATACAACTCAGCTTGCCAGCCATGGTTTATTCCATATCAATCCTCATTTACCTCCATGGTGTTTTTTTTCTTTCCCTTACTGTTGTTTACCTTTTTGTATTTTTTTTCCTCTTACCTTTTGGTTTTTTTAGATCTCTTCTTTACAGTTTCCATCTGGGGGCTCAGGAGACACTAGGCCTCCAGATTTCTATGATTTGGTGCTTGTGGACCTGATTAGTAGTTTTTTTTCCTTTTGATTTCTAAGAATTTAAGAACTACTGGACCATGGGAACATGTTTGTCTATTTCTTGTCGTGTCTCAAGTGGAGCTTCACCTTAGTGTCTTGAAAAGGTGGATGTGCTCTGTCTGCTCCCAAAGTTGTAACTCTTCATTGCAAAGTAGGGTGCTCCCTGAAAGAGCTCCTAGGATTTGATTTCCCTGTGAGATGCCCTTCCTCTTCTGCTATATCTGCTTTTCCTGAGTTCCAGCAACATCTTTTCCTCGATCTGTATTCCTTTAGCAGTCTGTGAATGTATCAGTCAGAACTACTCAGGGGAATGTTGTTCTTCTCTGGTGATGAACCCTTTATAACATCAGGAAAGATTCTGGCAGGCATTCTGTACTGGCTCAATGAACTAAGATTTGTCCCAGTGTCCAAATATTTCCAAATCCTTTCTACATGTCATAAAGAAATCAGGTTTCTGAAAGGCACACTTTTTTTTATTTTTCTTTCCTGCATCTGGAGAAAAAAAATTCTTATTTGTAAAAGGACTATCTAGTCATGAAAGAAAGGTACTTCAGTTCTCCAAGTTATTTTAAATACAAATGTGTGCCTTTAGCTGCCTATCACAGCAAAAACAGCGCACCTGAAATTCTAAGAATTGCTCAGGGAGAGATTTTTTTGATCTGCAATGAACTGTGGTAAATTTGTGAAATTTCTAATTTTTTTTGGTGAAAAAATCTATATAAGACAATGATCTGAAAATCTCTAGACAAAAGGGACTGAAGGAAATAGAGGACCCGATCAAATTCCATATGAAGTAATTATAAGCTGTGGCATTACTCTGCTTTGCAGGGTGTTTTATTCTTGTTTCTAATGGAAATGGCTGCATTCTTTTGTTAGATATTGATTGGCCACTTTCTTCAAAAGCTTTAATTGATTTAGCAGGCAAATGGCAGGAGATAGCCCTGAGCTTCAGCAGTCAGATAGTAAAAACTCCCCAGGGCACACGTTATCATTACATGGACCTTCATGTTTGTATCCACATTTTCTAACCAAGGCTCTATCCAGTTTTAAGAACACTTCTTACAATTTTATGTGCATTTTTAGAAAGTTAATATGAAAACAGTTACTAAGAAGAAAAAATAGGTTTATTATTTGTATTTTTTAGGGGTTAAGAAGCTTCAACTGTGGACCTCCAAGGCTTTTAGCACAACTGTTGTTTTGAGGTTTTGAACGCCTGTTTTCCTCAGCTAAAATTTAATGCTGAAAACTGTCAAAACACACTTATTATTTTCCTGGGTTTTGAATCTTTTAGAGAAGGTTGTAACATTCTGAGTTTTGTTGCAAATCAGAAAGGATCTCAGTTTGGCGATGTTCTTCTACAAGCAAGCACTGGGGTTTTGTTTTCTACATGCATCCCGGAGGATCATCTACTACAGGAGACAAACCAAACAGGGAAAAGCTTTTGGTCTCAGTTTTGGTAGCGGTCCAAAACTTGGTCTGCAAAGACTCACGGTTAGGTTGGTTTTCTTCCACATAAACAGTCATCATCATAGATCTATACAGCAGAGCTAGAAAATATTCCTGATTTGTTTTGTTTGGTTTTTAAATTTTATTTTCCTGTTAAAATATCTTTTTTACATGTTTGCTAGTGTCTCCGTATTACAGTGTGACTGAAGTTTCTTACAGGTTGTGGGGTTTTTATATGTTTTTGTTTTATTTTGGTTTTGATGTGCTTTTTGTTTTGTTATTTTTTTGTTGTTGGCTTTTTTTGTTGTTGTTTTCTCCTTTTAAATAGATCTCTTAGATGCCTCTTGTGATCTCTTAAAGTTGTTTTTTTCAAGTATTTGCTTGTAACAGGTGTCCCTTCTGAGTACAATTTGCAGCACATACCTGGTTCAACTCAACTCTGCAGCTTTACCCAGCATTTCATCTTAAATACAAAACTGTCAGGGCTCTCTAGATTTTTGTGTGTGTTGGCAAGTCCCACTAAATTTCTTATTGCTGTCTTCAGTATTGACTGACCTTCAGTGTATTGCCATTATCACCTCATTATTCGTCACCTTTCCCTCATCATTAGTCAGTCTAGTAAAATACCTCATGTCCCAAAGTACATTCTACCCAAGCATTGCAAATTGGTCACTGTTGTTATTTTTTTCTCTCTTCATTTAGTTCTCAGTCCTTAGTCGCACTTTACCCTGTACTAAACATAGCTCCTTAGGAGATGATCAAAAGATTTTGACGATCCAAATCATTCTGTTTCTATATAAAAGAAACACGTAAAAAAAAAAAAAAAGGAAATTGTAGACCAGATCATAAAATGATCATAAGGGCACAAAATTTCTTCTGCTTTGTCCCTTCCTTATCTGGCTTGTCTTATTCTCTCATAATTATCTTGTCACTTTTCTAATTACAGATATTTTTAACACCACCGTGACACTTGTCATTTTGCAATTGTTAAGAATATATTTCTGGGACAAATATTCTTCTGCTAATATGAGTCATGGTTTTAATGTGAATTATCATTTTTGTATAAGTAGTATGACAACTTTTCCATCTTTTAAATATTTTTATATTATCTCGCTTCACTATTGAAAGGCCATTTACTGGATGAAATGAAATTAAAATACTTGGCCAAAGCAAATGACTTTGCCAAATCGGAAACACTGTTTTTGTAACGGTGAGGGCAGGGTGTTGTTATGACTATGTAGAGGTTATCTGGGTTCCAAACAGCCAGTTGTATTGATTTGCTTTAGTCTGTCTGGATGGGTTGCATCTCAGACTTCGTTCTCGTGGAAGTCAGCACCTGGTCCTTGTGCTGGAAAGTTGTTCTATTGTCTGGGCAGCATTTGTAAAGGAGGGAGTGGCAGTGTCACCTGAGAACCTTCTGGTTTCAGCCCATCTTCTGATTTAGTCAGGGAGCTTCACCTTCTCTCGTCTGGCAGGAACGCAAGTGGTCAGAATTCAGCACTTAGCACGTGGAGTGAGTTTTTTGTCCTTCTCTAAACAACATAAATACCGTTTGTGTAATGCTGCTGTATGTCGTGGCTTAAAATGGCTATCATTCAGTTCCAGACAGAAAGAATTTAATTGTATTGTGATACATAAAATAATCCTGCAAGTGTTGCTTCACTGATTACATAGCTTCAGTAAATTGTAGTCTGTTAGCTGTTCAAATGGTGCTTTTTGGAAGCAGAGCTTGTAACAGAGAAGTCTCTTCACTGTGCTAGGCACTAATGCTGTATGGGGAGCTACTAAATATGAATAAACTCCCTCAATTGTCTGACCTCAGAACCTTAGGAGGAACCAGTCATAGCTTTTCTCAAAGACATCAATTGTCTTGGCAGTCAGCTAGGATAAACGAGTTATGTTTGCAAGCTGAAGAAGCAGTACAAGGAGATGCAAGAACAGAATGAATTGGGAAATGGAAATAGATTGTTTGATACTTCTACCTAAAATATTGTTTCTGATCATCCCCCTCCTAATATAATTTAGTGCTTTTAAATAAAATAACATCATAACTAATTGATTAGAGGAACTGAGTAGAGAGGGATATTTGGGATGGTGATTTTGATGAATACTTGGCTTTCTCTTATACTCTCAATGATTCTATAATAGTATTTGTAGGAGTATTTTATAAAGCTACATGGATTTTTAAAAAGAAATATATAAAATACGAGGTTTGAACTAACATTGATTCATAGAAAGCATACCAGAACGTCAGTGGAAAGGGAACGAACAGATGAAGTTTGTGTATGTCCATAAACCACAGACTTTTGGTTTTAAATCCATGGGTGATAACGCCTCTGGTATCTCTGATTACTCTCTTCAGCTAAGAATCATCTACTGATTTTAGGAAAATATTCAGACCAATGTCAAATTAAGACTTAAAATGCAAGCTTGAAATGTTTGTTACAATTTATCTGTAACTTTGTTTTGATCATTAGTTGAAGGGAAAACTCTGAAGCAGAATCCTAGGCTTTAATTGGAGAGAAAAATAGGAGCTGGGTTGACAGTTGATAAAAAAATGATAATAAAAGCCATGTGTGCTTATGAGAATTGCCTTTGACATACAGTTTGACAGAACTCCTTTTATGAGTTGTTAGTTGCTGTCCTGTAAGATACTGGCTGGGTTCTTAATTCAGCAGTTTCAATTTCAATGTCCCTACAATCTCCCTACCACTAATTGGACACGATCAGCTCAATGTGGAACGGGCCAGAGAAGCAGCACAGCTCTCATGGGGGTTTCCAAGAAAGTACACCAGAGTGTTGTGGAAAAAACTGTGGACCACCCCCTCCCAGGAAACTGAAAGGAATTACAAAGCTGAGAAGGTAGCTTCTAACAAACACAGCTGAAATCCAACATTAAAGGTTTTTATGGGCAAACTTCTGATACATGATACAGAAGAAGGAATATCCAAGTGCATGTACTTCAGGGAATATCTCAGTAATTCCTTTGTACATAATACAATACTGATTTTTATGACCTCCAGGAATGTATTGACAACACTGAAATAAGCTTTCCAACAATGTAGCAGGAACGTGGGCCATAGTAAACTAATCACAACTGAGAAGTGTGCTGGTGTTCATAAGGGAAATCCTTTGTGTATCAATGTGATGTTCTATGCTACTCTAATTTTTGTTTGGCACTTTGGCATTACTGACTGCGCAAGTTTAAAAAAAATCCTTTTAACAGCTCATAAAAATAAATTGATTGATTCATTCCTTTTCCTTATTATGAATTTTTTGATCTGCAAATCAAAAAAAGCTTCTTGAAGCTTTCAGTGACATGTTTCACTGACTGTGCTTTGCCTTTGTTGAAGATGTCTAACTGAATTTAACACAATTTACTTTTGGTTTCAGGTGTCAATCCTAGATACATACTTAGGAATTGGATGGCAGAATCAGCAGTGCAAAAAGCTAATTTGAATGATTTCTCAGAGGTAAAATGATTTCTTTCTTTCTTGAGATATTTATTAGTAATAGGCATAATTGTTAATTGAAGAGTTGTTGCATTTACACTTTGAACTATATTACATTTTGGCCAACGTTGTACTACCACCAGTCACTATTAAAAATAACATAACTATTAGTAGTATTAATTATAACATAAATTGTAGTGACTACATTACTATTTTTAGTACTATTATTAAGCAACCTATGGAATAGTTTTTGGAGCCAGGAGGGTGCATAGTATGAAGTGGCAGAGACTTGTTAGCAGGAGAACATCTCGTGTAAAAACTTACCGATTTTAATTGCTTTCAGGTTCATCTCCTACAGCAGATTTTACAGCATCCTTTCCAGAGACAGCAGGCTGCAGAGAGAGCAGGCTACTCCCTGCGCCCTCCCGCTTGGGCCAAGGATCTTAAAGTCAGCTGCTCATCCTGAGAGAAACTTGAACAACCAAGAAAAATGATCAACAGATGCACAGGCCTTCAAACAGGATTAATGGATCAAGCCACGGGAGCTTCTCGTGGACTGGACTCTGCTTCTTTGATAGGCAAGAAAAAGTCCTGACCAACTTTCTAAGTCTAATGATTAAAGAAATGGACCGCTATGGTTGCATCAGCAAATTATATTGGCATTTATAACTCTGCCCTTCAAACTCAGCTGTGCGTTGAGCCCTAATATTAAAGTTCTGCCAGACTGTCACACTGAACTTGTCAGACTTCATGGCTGATCAGGTGGGTCTCAATAACTTTTAATGTCCAGTCAGCTTAAAGTCCAGCTGAGCCAGTTTTAATCCTACAGTATTGTGATGAATGTTCTCCTTGCTGTTACACACGGTTCAAATAGAATTGTATTCTGAAGACATAAATGTTCGTAAGTCTTTTGCAGAGTTGGAGCAGAGGATTGATCATCTTGCACTTAGACCTTGCCACCTTTTCTCTTTTTGACCTTGTTTTGCCCCATTACTAGCAACAAAGATTTAAAGGAAATTCAATTAAACGGTGAGCCAAGATTTCTCTCTTGGGAGTGACTTGTCCAAAACCAAATGTTTATGTCCTCAGTGATGACGGGTGCTTATCAGGCCTGGACTACTGCTCTTTGAAAGTCTATCTTTTGATAGTAGTAGAAAGATTGTTGGTGCGTGGATATAACTCCTCAGGAAATTTTCACTGGTTTGATGTGGAAGGGGATTTTCTTGGCCTTACTCACTACATGTGTAGCCAGGTCAGTGTACCTTTTGTACCTGATGATGTAAGGGACTAACAAAAATCTCACAAGGCAAGTATTTAAAATTCAGAGATTAGCCTTTGAGTCCCGGGTCTTGTTATTTATCCTTGTTTGATACTCCAATTCTGCACTGCAGAACTTAGTGTGTAATTAAGCCACAATTCATACATAAGCAATCAGGTCCTATGTCATGCTAGAAAATGTACAACAAAAGTCACTGATTCTGGGGCTTTGTTACTTCTTGGTGTTAGCTATTCTCTTCCCAAATCCAGTATCAATTGATTTAGAATCTCCAGACTTCTTGGGTATCACTTGATTCTGAAATAGAGGCTATTAAGCAGTATAGTTAGTATTTCACAAATCTATTTCTAGAAATATAATTGGTGTGAGGAAAAAAAAAAATTACTAGAAATTTTTAGCGACTAAAGAAATATTTGAGTGCCTTTATTTAACTATAATCAACACAGTTACTCGGGATAGTTTCCCCTCAGATATAGAGCTGTCCAAATATAAATACAGTTGTTCAAATGTAAATAGTATCGAAATGTGGGGAGCAATATAGATATTTAATAATATCACTTTCTGAAAGTCTAGTCTGAAGTTTCAGCACCTTACACAAGTTCAGCCTGGGTTAACATTCCTTGTGCAGGCAGCAAGTGATTTCCTGCAACCACGGGGACAGTGTTTGAGGTAAGAGGTGTGGGCTGCTGCAGGGTGTCTGCAGAAACCCGACAGCAATGGGCTGCATTTCCAAGCTATTGAAGCGCTGGTGTTGAGGGCTCTTCTCGCAGAACTACGAGCAAAATAGCGTGTTGTGATGTCGGCATTACTACCTGCAGCGGAGTGAGTGCCACTGCAAATAGGCAGTGGTTTGAAGACAAACATACTTCTTGTTGTGCCCACGGGGTAAATACAGCTGCACTGCAACTCTGGTTTCCAATTAGGTGACAGAAAGAACTCTTATGTTGAACCAATCATCCATTAAGTTTCTTCTGTGTGGGGACCAAACATGGCTCCTGTGCATCTTTAGTTCATGGAATAACTGCATAAATACAAAGCATTTTCATACTGCTTTTTTTTCCTTCAGTGTTTTATAAATGTTAAATCCTATTAGTAGCAGTAGCAAGTGGACCTCTGCTTCGCCCATCATTACAAGTAAAGGAAGCCTCCAGTATCACGGTATAAAGCCAGAAGATCCCAAATAGGATCTGTTTTCCAAGCAGTGATCTGTACTGCCTGCCCAATGTGCTCATTGTGAGGCTTTTCTCAGGTTCTTGAAAAACATCTGGAGGAATGATGCAAGCCTTGAAAGCTGGATTCACATATTCCTCTGGCTGCAGAGAGCAGGGCAGCTACTACTCCAGAAATTCATTCATGGACTCAGTCACGTCCTCTTTCCTTGATTTATGTGAAAGCAAATCTCCATTATTCTTTCCCATAGTTTTACCATACAATTTACATTGCCTGTTTTGAGTAAATATATTGATTTTGTAACAATATTTATTGCTATGGCAAACTGCCTTAGAATATCTTGCAGGACTATGACAATTCACAAGTCTTAATGACAATGAATGTCTTCTGTTTTGCATGGCTCCCTCAAACAGAATACACATTTCCCAGTTACTGGGAGACTGTCGTTGATAAACCATACATAATAGTTTTGTTCTCTACTTTTGCCACATGATCTGTTTAAGTTTCTGCTCTTCCACTCTCAAAGTGCCTGACAAAGACTGTGAAAAACACACAAAGAATAGTTCTCTCAACATTACCTTTTAACCATGTTTTGTAAAAGTAGAGAAATAAGCCCACTTCATGCTCAGCATTTTGTATTGCCTCCCTTTCCACTTCCAGGGTTTAATTGTTATGGTTTATTATGACAGCATTTATGCTTTACGTTGTGTTTATTACATATTCACCCAAATCCTTGCTTCCACCTGTGGTTCTGGAGCTGCCTCTTCCTTCACATTACGTAAGCACAGCAGTAATGCAAAAGCAGATGGGGAGTAAAAATACTGCGGCTGGTAGTCCAACAAAAGGTGCTTACTTGTACTCTCATCCTCTATCAGAGGACAGATAGGAGGGGCAGCAGGGTTCATCCCCCACATCTGGACTTCTCCACATGACTCTAACCTTTATAATCCTAAGAAGTGGTGGAAAAGTGGACACTTGAAGTAGGTCCCTCTCAGTGATATAAGAGCCCAAAGAAGATGGAAGCTGCTCTGGCTGCTTCCATCTGAGGTGTGGAGAAAGGTTAAAAAGCCCTATGCTGTAATTTCAGATCTTCTCAGACTAAAATACTATAATCTCTAGTAATGCACGTACTACCGCGCTCCAGGAATAAGTCCATTTCATATGACAAAAGGTTAGCTAGAGGGGGAAGGTGGATTCATTTCTATTATTCACAAAGGCTTTGATTTACAGTCTTGGGAAGAAAGATCTTTTTGTATTTTGCAGCATCTTTTTTGTACCAAATAAAGCCAGATAATTGTGTACCATTAAGATGGTAGCTTTGCTCTTTGAAGGGAGAGCCTGAGTAGCCACATTTGAGAAATTCAATGCAGCCATGTACATACACAGAATAATTGACAGAGGTCCAATCATCACAGCATTTCAATCGATTTCCGGAGTTTTCTGTAGGCTGTGATTCTTTTTGTTTCAAAGAAAGCTCAACTTTTTCTTTTGTGTAAGATTAAGTGTATGAGTTATGATTGCAGATGTAAAATGTGTAAAATTGAGTTTATTGTGCTGTAACAAAAGAGAAGGGAGGAAATAAGGAGGGGGGCTGAGAGTTGTGTTGAGAAGAGTGAATGCTGGGAAAGTTGTGGAGAAGTCCTAGTGCCTTGTGAATTCAGAGAAGCCTGCTTATTGTGCAACACTTTTCTGTAGATATTTTCTGCTTTATTTTGATGCTGGGTGTATATTTCATAAAATGAAATTCATTTGATTTAAAAATAGTTGGATAGGCGACAGCTGTTGTCACCCAAGTGTGTGGAGGATGCACAGTCCTAATACTTTGTCAGAAACTGACACTCCCCTCTTTAGGAATCAATGATACTGCATAATGCTTACCCCAGTTACATAGGGAAAGCAACTGGGAAACATAATCTGTTCTTTTAGCTAAACCCCTAGTTTTAACTCTCCTACTTTTAGCTAGTTAGTATTTTTTCTCCTGCTCTTGGAACTAAAGCTTGTATGAAGCTTATGAGCCTTGTACTGGTCCTGAGAGCATTTCCCAGTTTGGCTGTTTGGAGAAGAGCAAGACCTTCTGCACTTCTAGCACGTCAATTCAAAATTTCTAGGTAACATTTGTGTTAGTGGCGAACATAGTTCTCCGGGTGAGCTTTTTTTCTCAGTTCAGTGGAAGCAAGGGAGCTAGAACATGGGTAAGAGTTACATAGGCTCCATCTATATTGGTAGGTAAGAAAATCAGGAACCAGTCCCTTGGCCCACAAACTGGTACCCTACTGGCCATATCCACAGCACAGAGAATCTCTGTATGGGGAGCAAAACCTGCTTAAGGCTTGTCAGCGTTGTCTTCTGGGAATGGTGCCTGAGTTGGGCCGCTCTGTGAATTGTGCCTGGGACTGTGCTTAGTCCTGCTTCAGCAGCAGGGGTGAGCACCAGGCTGCTGCTGCCATCCTCATCCTTTTTTATTTAGCAGTAGAGACACAGATGCACAAGATGTACCATCCTCCCAGCAATGGTAGGATGCTCCTCAACTATACACTGCAGAGCAAGGATCCGCACCCCCTCCCTGATGGGAGCTTCACTTGCTCTTCAATGTCTACTTACACCAGTGACAAACCAAAGAAAGCATGGAAGAAACAGAAAGTGTCTGTCCCATGGCTCTACCTGAGTAGCTGGGGAAGAGCACAACTGCAGGGCACAACCTTTGCTTCAGCTTGTCTCAAATGAAAACAGATAAAATTCTGGAATGTCACATGAACCTTTTTTAGTGACTCATCTGGCAACCGTATTCTGAAACACTTTCTGTACACCCCCATGTTCCTCTTGTGTCCATCACCACCCTCGGTGCCAGCTCCTTTCAAAATCCTCTCCTTTCACTCCTGCCGCTTTGACCAGGTACAGCCCCTTACCTCCTAGTGCTGAGAAGGTCACGTTTTGCCTTTGCTGTCTTCTGGAGGAATACATTCAGGGGGCCACTGAAATGTGCAAACATAGCAGGGACCACAGATGGGCCAGCCAGCACTGCTCTCCGTATTTGGATAAAGGAGTGGCTCTTTGTGCTGTGAACTTGTGGAAAAAGTGGAAGATAAGGGTCTGCAATGGCCAGCAATCATCTCTGTTAGCATTGCACTCTTGGACTCTACCAACAGTATTTTCATTGATGTCAGTCAGCGCAAAGACTGCAAGGCATCTGGGGGTGAAGGCCAGGCCTTGGTAGCTGGATACACCTGCATGACCTTGGAGAGCCAGAGAGACCCCCACTTCTTCCAGCTGGGTCAAATAATTCACCTAAATGGGGTAAACACAAGAACATGTGGTGTGACATCCTGCTGTGGCAGAAGCGGGTGGGCCTCATTGAAACTGTAGCAGCAACAGCCTTTTAATGCTTCTTGTCTGTGTTCAAACACTGGCCCCTGCAGGCAATGCCCTAACTCTCTGCGACCTGTGCCGACAGGGATCGCACTCTTGGCATCTCTCATACACATAATCTCATAAAGCCTTGTCATTAAATGCTTTTACATCTTTTTCAAGTTCAAAGCCAGGGAGAAATATTAACCACCAACACCTCTGCCCACACAGACATATATTTATTGGCCTGCCTCAAAACAGCCACCTCTACCCCCAGAGGTGACACAACTTTGGGCTTTACCACCATGTTTAAAGCAAAACCATTTCAGGAGCAGGAAGAAATGCGTGTGGTTCATAATGTCAATGTCAGAATGCTGGGATTTATTTAAAAGCTGTCCATTTCAAAAGGAAAGGCACTTTATAAAGACCTGGTTACAGCCTTCATATCGCTGCTAAGCTGTTACACAGGTACATGGGCACTGACAAACCAACCTCAAGCCAAAAATAAGACCAGAGATGACCCAAAAGTCCATGGCACTGCCACCACTTTGTCATTCCCTCACCTCCCACCACCACTTCTGGACCTAGACTCCATTTTGATAAATAGCAGCACTCTTACCCCCTGCTCTGTTAGCTTTTATTTATTTATTTAGACCATACTTTGCTTTCTATGCTTTTTGTATTGCAAAATACAGAAATCCATTATTTATACCATAGAAGATCTCAGGCATGAGAAGAGGCAAAGAGAGGAAGAACTAAAAATTAGGCTAGAAAGTATAGGAAAAAACCTCTTTAAAATATTTAGAGTGGTACCCATTGCCAGTACAATGCCTGTTCATTAACTATGACACTTAGAGCAGGTATAAAACAGAAGCTATTTTTACTTCAGATCTAATAATAAATGCTGTATAAATGAGCAACCGAGAATTAAAATGGGAGAACAAATGTAAAAAAATGTAGGAGGAGACATTCCTACCAGGTACAAGATAAGGAGGAAGTCTTTCAGCAGACAGACTGTTTCTAGGTACAGTTTGAAAATAAATGTTAGCCAACGGGAAAAGAACCAGTCCCTGCTTACCAATGGAAGCTTACAAGACTCCGAACTAACGATTCTTCTTTGTCTAAGATTAACCAAATAAACAAGATTTAAAGGCAGCAACTGTGAGTGCTGACAGGTATGACTGGAGGTGCATATGGAAGCAGGAGTGTATAACATTTGACACTCTCTGGAAATGGCCCTGGCCCTGCCTTGCATCTCAGAATAATCTACCTGAGGTTTT
Source organism: Chloroceryle amazona (assembly GCA_027560015.1). Lineage (NCBI taxonomy): Eukaryota > Metazoa > Chordata > Aves > Coraciiformes > Cerylidae > Chloroceryle > Chloroceryle amazona. The sequence goes on from JANHFX010003919.1 coordinate 29,614, forward strand.
ACTTTTTGACACAGACTATTTTGGGGAAGAAAAAAAAAAAAGGGGGGGTTTCTTTCTATTGAAAAAGCACTCCCACAATTGGGGTTTTTCTGATAAAAAACCTTTAAAGGGAATTCTTTGAAAAGGGGATCTTCCCACTTCTTGAAATTCACATGAGAACATTGTATTTTTTTCTTCAGCTCCAATTCTTCAAGAGAAGCAGCCACAGAAGATGCATTTCTCTGGCTGGCTGGCTCTGTGAGTGCTGCTCTGCCATCTCTGGCTGTCCCCACAGAGTGAAGCAAGACTACAGTCACTTCTTACCTTGGCCTGATACTGGAATGGTAGCTAATGGCAGAAGGATGGGGCAGGGTGGGGGAAGAAGCAGGTTATAGGGACTAAGGGGGGGACAAAGGGCACCCTGCCTTACTTCTTGAGAATCCCAGGAGGAACTCTGAAGGAGAATCCCTCCTGGAGGAGCCTAATCCACCACATCCTTCCATTAAGCCTCACAATAACTGTTGTGGCTTGAAGTCCACCTGCTTCCAGAGTTCAGGAGCTGCTGCCCCTTTTCTTCTCAAGAGCTTTCATTAGGTCAGACATGAAATCTGCTTGCCTGCCCCCACCCCCAGTCGGAGGTGGTCCAGCTGACCGTGGCTCTCCAGCTTCTGTGTTTTCTAGCCTTTTTGAAGGAAGTGGAACTGGTTTCTTTGTTGGAGGTGGTGGCTTATTTGAGACAGGTGGGGGTGGAGGTGGAGGGGGTAGTGGCAGGTCTCCATTACTACTGCTGGAGGCTGGTGGTGGTGGAGGCACAAAATCAGGAGGAGGTTCATAAAAATCAGACGGTGGTGGTGGAAAATCAATCTTCAACATAGGTGGTGGTGCTGGAAAGTTGTCTGGATCTGTTAGGAAAACCCCGCTGTCTCGTTTGACTTTGGAGGGTAGAATTGGTGAAACAGAAATAGCAGATGACCGCCTTTCAGGTGGAGGAGGAGGCTGCAGTGAGTTCCTCTTAGTCTGGTATTTCTGGGGCCCCATTGCTGACTCTGCCAGGCCAGGCGCACTGATGTTATTTGACTTACCCTTTAATAAGGAGAAGGAAAGAAAGGACATGGCACAGTCAGTGCACACATAACCTAATGCCACTGCCTAAGAATAGTCAAGAGATGTGAAAATATGAGAAGAGTGCAGTAGACAGACAGCGAAACAAAGTACATTTTGTGTGAAGAGTGCAAATAGTATTTTGTTTTCTTTCTGGAGCTGCTCACAGAGCTGACAGTGGAAAGCTCCATGTTGACAGTAGTCATAGTGCTTCACTGAGTGCTCTCCTCTCACCTCCGCTTTCAAATCAGTTGTGTGACAAACGGGTCCTTGAAGCTACCAAGTTCTAGCCATGTTTGGAAGGTCAAGAGATGTTCAAACCCTCTGACAACTTTTCTGAAGGAAAACTGAATCAAAGCATCCATCGTACAAGTCAAGAAAAGCCAGATGTAGGTTAGCAGCTCATTATGGAGATGTTCATTTTGACAAAATTTTAGGTGGCTTTTCTTCTAAATTGTGTTTGCTCGTTGACACTCTGAAGGTAAATAAAGGCCATTTGGTGACATCTGAATATAATTTTCTCCTTTTGTTTTTTTACAGGTAGCAACTGGTAGCTGTGGACAGTTACTACATAAACGTGCTAGCCATTCTTGTAAACCTGTGAAGTCTGCTGTGCTGAAAACAAAGCTTGGTAACAGTCGTTTCTAGTGACGCTAATTCATCTGTTTAGATTCAGCCAGTTTAGTGCTCTAACTGCAGCACAGTGCACCCTGAAAGATTTCAGCTCGATCCTTTAGCTTGTAGAAGCTGAGAGATAAAGAAAGCAATGTTTGTTTCTGCCAGAGAAAAGTGCTCTGCAGCCCTACCCCTACAGGCAGCAGAACTAGCATTAGCTAAGAATACCATGCATGCCTTCTCTTTCTCACTCTCCTTGCCCACAAAGATGGAAGTAAATGACACACAGGAGTAAGTAACCACTGGCTGAGTTCTGAGAACGTGATCTATTCCAGAGGAAGTAAGGTTCAGAACAGAGAAACAGATCTTTTTAAAGGAGGAACTCAGAGACAGAAACAGGAAGCGTAGGACAAGTAATGAAGGTTACAGAAAATTCCTAGGAATTTCATTTCACTTGTGCTGTGCACTTGATGCCCGATGGAGGTGTTGAATAATGGACTGCAAATAAATGCAGGGTTTGGGTTTTTTCTGTAGGATATTTTTGAAGTCCTCATATTGTACCCTACTGACATTTTTACACCCAGAGGTGGTGCAAGTAAATAAAATTCAGAGCTTAACCAAGTAATGCATTTAAAGGCTTATGAAAACATGTAATGTTTTCCCTTACTACTTCATGCTTTCTTCTTTCTCACACACTCATCTTCAGCTACTGCACCCTTTGTGTTACTAAGGCAAGACCCATTTTTTGGCAGAGACAGAAAATGGCACCAAGGTTCTGGCAGCACAGACTCTTTGAGGCTGTCCCAGGCACATTCCTATTCCTGCCACATGAACTCACAGCTCTTTGCTCTGAAGAACAAAAGTGGCAGAAGTTCACCTTCCATCAGTGTCTCCTTGCTTCTGTGCAACAGACACACTGTTTGTAGTGTGTAAAGCACGTGGAGGGGCAGGAAGGAACCAGCCACTTTGCCCAGGAGTCAAATCCTTCTCACAACTCTACACCAGCACTTTGAGGGGAGAAGACAGTGGGTGAATTAAAACAAGCTCGAAGAACTAGTGCACTGCAAGTAACTGCTGACCTGTACGTCTGATGTATTCACTTTCTTCTGAGTCTCTGGAAGTTCTACACTGGAACGACGAACAATCTGGGGGATCTGTCCATTTGCCTGAACAGCACCTGTGACAAGGAGAGGAGGCGGAGGGAAGAGTGTTACATTCTTTTGTAATATTAACCAGATCAGGGAATAGCAAACTAAGGAAAAGGTTATAAAAACATCTTTACAACCTCAATCATAGAACCACTCGTTACAGGGGTTTTTTATATAATTCAGTAAAATTCTTTTCTACTTCAGACATAGTTTGTGACTTTTCATACCCAGTTCATTACCCAAGGAAAATAAACAAGATACATTAAAACTAATACTTGTCCACATGTCTCTGTGGTTGCAGCTGACAATCCTATGGGAAGTGCTAGTAGCAGAATTAGGAGGAGGTATGACAGAAATTATCGGAGTACTTAAAGGTTTTGGCAAATGAAGAGCTTTTTCTTCTGACTACTGTAAACTGTGATTACAGAAAGGGATCATTAAGGCTGATACAGGAATAGAGAAGAGGACCTGGCTTTGGAAGGGAAGCTAAGCAGAAATCAAACTGGCATAATTAAGCTCACTTTCTGGCCTTCCAGTGTTTAAAATACCTGCCTTTCCTACCAGCACTCTGAAGTTTGTACTGTGCTGTAGTATTACCACTAATTACCACTCTCAGTTTTTATTGCATCTTTTTTCCCCTTTACGTTAGGCTAAACATGAAAAGTGCTGTTGTTTCACATCAGTAAGAGTCATGAGAGCTGAAGGTTTGAAGTCCTACAGAGAGGCTGATCTATTTTCTTTAGTCAATGAGCTGACAGCTCTGAAACTTCTCTCCCATGTGGAATCACAGAAGATTGGTGAACCTCACTGTATTCTCAGATTAGTGGCTGCTGTGCTAGCTGGCTATTTTTCTGCAAAACATTCACCCACCATTACTGTGTTTGTAAGGGATATGCATGAATAACCCAGTACTGTCAAAGGGAGCAAGTGAATGTGAGACCAAAGGACAAACTTGTGGGTTTAACTATAAAAAAATCCCCAGCCCCTGGGTAGTCTGATGAGGAAACTCCACTTTAGCCTAGGATTACTGGAAGCTGTACATGTCAAAGTAGTAGACAGTGTTCGGTGCCTAGATACATACATTTGTATACCTCAGTGACTGCCTTAGCCCGGTGGTAATTTACAGTTCTGAGATCCAGTAAAGTCCCACTCATGTACTTCTGGATGCTAGTGAACTCTTAGCTCACTACAATATAGTCTAAGCACAATGTTTTTTTTTCCTGGATTCTAGTCAGGGACTGAAGTTATAAAGTATATTACACATCTGTATAAGGCCTTGATCCTGCCTATATCCAGTACAAAGGGAATCCCACTGGCCAGCCACCCCTCTGCTGCCATCAACAACAGAACACAAAATGCTCAACAACTGTTGCATCCACCCTCACTAAACCAACCCCATGCATCAAAAAAAAAAGAAAAAAAAGAAAGAAAATGGTGTCAAAACAGACTGTTACTGGATCTCCTTACCCAAAATGTGCACTTATTATCATGATTTCACTCCAAGAAATAGTAGAAAGATCACCTTCTCCTCCTCTGTACTGAGAAAAGGCAAACTACAGGCTTGGAAAGGTGCTCGGAGGATTGTGAGTTGTTTATAGAAGTCAGACTATTAACTGCCAATACTCACTTTGATTTTGCCTGTCTTATGACAGTAAGTACTTGGCCAGTATGTCCTTCCTAATGAATAAAGTGTATCTTAAGCATGTAAACTAAAAACATCCATGCCAGTAACAGTTAGTATGCTGCACTGTTTTATCTGTACAATGATAAAATAGGTAACAGCAATATGATGAAGCTACTGGAAAAATAAAGTTGAAGACTAACCCAATTCTTTCTTCCTCCGTCTCCTTCATGCAAATGAGTGAAAGGTTACAAAAGAGAATAGCTCACCCTACAATAATCTCTTTCTGAAGTGATCATTCGCAGAATATCCCATTCATCCCTTTTACTCCATGGAAGAAAAACTCTGATATAGCCAGTGTGGAGATGGGCAAACAGAAAACTTCAAGGCATGGACCATCAGTCCGTAAAATTTAGAGGGAGAATAAAGAATTTTTATTCAGATGCCAACAGGAAAATACCTTATTAAATTATGCAGATTTAAACTGACCTTTGGTGGGTTATCTTTGTATTCTTTAAGTTCTAACTTTAAGGTGAGAGCTCTGCTGCTAGCTTAGTTATAGAGCCACACAGGACTGTCCAGAACAAGATACTATCTTCCTGAATCCATGAGACAGTTTTCTGAACAAAGACCACATGCAACACTGATGATGGCAGATGAGAGCAACAAATGTGATTTCAACTGCCGTGACAGCATCAGTACCTGCTGGTAAGGATCCTGCAGGGGCAGCTTGTTCCACTGTCCCTTGATTTGCCCACCGAGAGGACAAACCAGCTTTCTTCACTGCACATCTGTAATTATCATACAGCGTCTTGCCATACTGCAAAGCAATTGAAAGAATACAATAAGCATGCTGTTGCGCTTGAAACAGGCCAACCATTCTATTTTTTTTTATATATATATATATATTTTTTGTCCTTTTTCATTTTGCAACTTTTCTGACCCCGTTTCCTCCTACAGAGTTTTGTTGAAATGTAGTTTTCTCCAAATGCTGTGCCTGTTTCTGTACAGGGCCAGGTGGAAAGCATCTCCATAACAGCACGATAAAACATGAATCTCTGCGACCAAACAATTCTACTGATGTAATTTCTCACATTTTATGTTCACTTCAGTATCTGCAAACATCTTGAAACCTGGCTTTAAAACCAACTGTTCTCAATAAATATCTTTTCTAATGCTTTCCAAGTATTATATTTTCAGATAGGAGGCTTGGAACACTGAATCCTTTGCTCCAGAGCAAATAGCTCTGTTAGTGTAGACACAAAAGTAAGTTCATATTCACCCTACACCTTTGTTGCATGTTACCCTGCAGCAGAACAGGCAGAAAAGAATATATACCTAACAGGAGTGGATCTCTATAGCCAAGTACAGCCAGTATACCAGGTCATGTATAGATCCACCTACTTTTAATAGTTTGTGCAAACCATAATGGTCTGTGAATTCAAATTTTTTGAAGACGTTGAGGCAGAAAACTTGGGCAGAACTGCCTCAAAAATGTCACAGCTGGACTGACCAGAGCTTGCAGATCTTTAACCACATACTGTGCCAGTTAACTGTGGAGTGAGGTTTATGAGTACATGAGTTTTATAGATAGAGAATTCACCCTTACTTTAATGAGAGAACACACTGATTGAAACTAGGGTGCAGGAACATCCAGCAAATGCACCCTGGTCATGCCCTTCTGCTCTTTTGCTGTGGTAGAATTAACATGAATGTCCACTCTTGACACATTATATTCCAGTTGAGAGGATGACAGTCAGTAACCTGAGGATGACAGGATTTTACGGAAAACATATTTAACTAAATTTACTTTTAATCTCACCTTGGCAATTCTTATCCCTGTTACCCACTGATGCAGGGTTGCTCGATCGTCGCAGCATAAGTACTTGATATATTGGGACTCCTTTTGAATCTGGGGGTGCTGAAAGACATTGATTCATAAAGTAAGAAACCCACAGAAATCAAGTCATTCTACAAAAGTGTGAAGGCACTGCACAGTGACCTCAGTGAGAACACTGCCTATAGGTACCATGTTAACTTGAAGATACTTGGGGAAAAAAAAGCAGCTTAAAAAGCACAGTACAAGAAAATATTAAAAAAGATGGTGGTTATGAACTATACATGAATTGCCACTGGCAGCATTTGTTTGAAATAACTGTAGTGCATTGTAATAGGAATTCAAGGGCTACTGCAATCTAATGGTGATTGAGAGTTCAGCAAAGTCTACAAATGCCACGGTTCAAAGTCTAGCACTCAACGTATAAACGCTGCAAGGAAGTCTGTTTCTCATTGTGGTTTGTCATCTCTAAGGCATCCAGACTGAGTGCTGAACATAATTAGTTTTCAAAGAGTATGTTAAATTTGCTTAAGCATAAACTCCCAAGCCAAAACAGATTTTCCCCTCTAACTGCCTTTCTTCAGGCCTAGTTCTAGCTTTCCTCCTATACGTTTTTATTCTGCTTTACTCTTGCTGTTATTTGCCAACAATTTGTAATACTGCCACGTGTTCTAGAGGATCACTCAAAACGCCACACATAAGTAATCTTTTTCATTTGTTTGTACCAAAAACTTTTACATTTTTTAAACCTTTTCTGCTCTTTTGGACGCAATTTAGGATCTCTTCCACTTACTGACCAACATAGTAGTGGTATGGGGTGATGCACCACTGCAACTGAAAGATCACCAAAATGCCAGGTTGCCTACTTGCCTAAGACTGAACATCTTCTCTAAGGCTCTGCAGGATTCTGGATCCCCTGCTACAGCAGAGAAGGCTGTAAGTTTTTAGTAGCTTGCATGGAATAATATACTGCCATCTCTTGATAGGCAAGGAAAAGAATGAAACCAAAGGAAAAGGCATCATTATCCCTAATTTATGTGTTCATTTGTATTTATAATCTTGTAATTTTAAGTGCACAGTTAGTCAAATCTTGTAAATTTGTGAATGCACAACAGAGCAGCCAAATATCCTCCAAGGATTCACTGTTGTCAAACCACTCTCTTTTCAGCCTGGGCAGTTAAAATTCAAAGCATACCTCCACTTAGCAGCAAGGACCCTGGTTTTATACACATTGTTAAGCCTCAAAGCAAAGCAGTGCTGGACACAGGGAACTCAGGAGGATGCCTCAGTACAGAGCATTGTGAGCTGCCTGCTAGACCAGGGTTGATGATGGTGCCAGATGTCTCCTTGCAGATGCCTGCTGGTAGCTAGGGTGTCCCCAGTGAAAAGGCCACAGCTGAATGATCCAGGGGTTCAAAAGCAGAGCTGAATATAGAGGTCTTGCTCCTCAGACACATGTGCTTGCTCCCCCCCTCAGTGCTGCACACACCAGGCTTCTTCCTTTGCTTGTGCTGACCCAACTGTTTGTGAGGCCACATTGTGATTCAAAAAAAAGGGAACTGGTCTGGGTTAAATATAACCCATTTCATCATGTTTGGTTTATCTTTTTTTAAACCCACCAGTACACAGCATGGCCTCACATCTAGTGTGGGGATAAGGGGCACTGTGGCTTGGGGAGAAAGCAAGTAGCGAGGGATGGATGAGAGGATGGGACCATACAAGCCAGTATTCCTGCCAAAGGATCATCAAATTACAGATGAGCATCAACACCCAAGAGAGATAACTGTGAGGAAGAACTAAACAAAGGGATATTACTCTTGAGGGGGTTTCACAGCGACAGGTATGTCCCATGGCAGTGCTGTGGGTACAGCTCCTTGTGTGTTTGAATTCAGCTGCTCACACAGGTCATACTGTTTGCCATTTTTCTGCAAACCAACAGCTGGCCCTTCCCCCTGGATGATGAATATGCAAAGTCCACTTCAATCCTCTGGAAGGCCCCATGATTACCTTATTCTACTACGTTGTTCTTGGGCACTCCCAAGGTGAGAGCGAGGGACATCTCACATTGCGAGCCCAGAGATGGCAGCTCACTGTCACCACGTGCCTTAACTGCAGAGCAGGCACCATACCCATCCCCTGGCCCTGTGCCTCACCTGCCTGGTACACTCACACACCACCCTTCACACAGTTCAACATACAGGGTTATATCTTATTGCTCAACACTTAAGCCATGTATCAAACAAAAGCAGTAACCAGGGCCTCTGGACAAGCAACCTTCTCAGCTCCCCAGTGTCTGCCTCCAGCAGCCTCAGACAGCCTGAGTGCTACTCTGAGTGGGCTCTGCTACTGCAGTATGTGGCCAGGACACAACACCTGAAAATCCTTATTTCTTTCCACCATTTCTCCATTAGGTGAACAAACGCAGGGAAAACCATTAAGGAATTCAGTCTGAATGGTATCTTTAAAAAGAAATTGTAAGCAGGCACTTCTCTGTGTGACACGGAACAACCCAGAGATGTAACCATAGGGTTACGTTATCACCAACAGACCCAAAAGAACCAGAAGATGCAAACACAGACATGGCAACCCTGGGTAAATTAAATTCTTCAAGCACTTTCCAGCCAGGAATCAGCAATTCTGTTCCAGTGTGTAAGGTCCTACTGAACCCAGCAGATGGCACCCAAAGCTTTCAAAAATGAAAAAAGGATTTCTTTCCCCCCTCCCTTGTCATGACAAAGAAGTCCAATAGGTCTACAAATCTCCCCTCATTTTCAAACACCAAACCTACCAGTTTTTCATTACAAGAAAAATAAAGACTTCTATAATTTAACAGATAATTCATGCAAACATCTGGAAGAAAGTGCACACTGCAGTACCAAGGCAGAGGAGGACACAGCACAGAGCAGGCTGGGTAATAGTGCTGCTCCCAGACACAGCTTGCATGGGGAGATGCTGATGGAGCTCAGAGAGGCTGCTGCAGACCTCTCCTCTGGGGCACCCTACAGAAATATCAGTTTCACAAGAACATCCATACCCTGTCAGATCAAAGGTTTCTGAACCCAATAGCTGGACTTTGACAGTGGTCACAGATACTGAGGGAAGAGAAAGAACAAGGCAAGCATATATGATGCTTCCTTCTCTGAACTCTGTCTGTAACTATTTTCACGTCAGGGGATTTTCTGCGCTGTATGTGGTTTCTCTGTATTAGGCTCTTCAAGGGATTTCTCCTCCCAGTACTTCAGTTTTTTATTGAGCCCAGAGAAAGTTCTGGCATTCACAACATCTTTTAGCAATAATTTTCCCTGATCTTCTATACGCTTTATGATGAACCACCTCTTTTTGCTCTAAACCTGACTGCTACTAGCTTTGCGTAACGCTCTTATTTTGGCAGAGACACTGAAATGCTGGCCCCTAACCACACCTCTCCATGACACTCCTGAGCCTAGAGAGATGCATCATATTCTTGGCAAATTGTCTCTTTTCCAGCCTACAGTCTCTGCAGTCATTCTTCAAATCAAAGTCATTCCTTACCTTTGCTTATCCTTGTTGCTCCTCCTTGATCCTTTTCCAAGTTTATTATATTCTCTTTGAGATGAGAGGACCAGAACAGCACAGGTGAGGGGAATCCATGGACTTGTGCCACAGTGCAGCAACATTCACTGTTTTAACATCTTTCCTAATCATTCCTACTGCTTGCTTTGTGCATCTGAGTTATCAAGCTATACACCATATCAGCATCTTGCTCCTGAATAGTACAGCTCAGCTTGAAGTTAGTAAATTCCCAGGTGAAGTTCTGATCGCTTTTGTCCCCGTGTGAATACCCAGAGCGCATGTTGCTTATGCTTTTACTGTCCAGAAACTCAGCCTCACAACAGCCTTCCAGGATTCTTTGCTCTGCCCTTTCCTGAACGACCTGAATAATGCAGCAAGCTTTAGCAAGCTTCTTCACCTCCCTGCTTACCTTGCCTATGAGTATTTTGAGACTGTGGGGAATCTCACCATCCTAAGAAGTTGAGAGGGAACAAGGCTAGAAAGTCCCATGCCAGACAACACAGGAGCTACTCCCTACCTCCCCTCTATCTTTTAGTAGCTATTGTCTCCACTGGGCAATCCATCTGAACTACTGACATTTTCCACTGGGGCCTATTACAAATTACCCCAATCAGTTTCTTGATTAAATTACTTCAATCAGCAGCCATGATTAAATGCAGAGTCACAAGTATATTCTGTCAATTAAGGACCCAACTAGCCAGCAGCTGAACACCCAGCTCTCACAAGGCAGGTTAAACACCTCAAAGCTGTGCAGGGAGCCCATATTTTCACTTCATAATAGCTAAGAACTGTATTGTCTCTCACTTTCCAAGAAGCAGCAGTAACAGCACTGGCTCTCTTCTTAGGTGTAACTTTACCAATGACACATAAAACTTTGTACTGCACCCACAGCCCACTGAGGTTGACTGGAAATATCTCCATAACCCTTCCTGGGCTTTGGATGAGGTGTAAGGACTGTTCCATGCTGCCAGGGCAGAGGCTGCCTGTGTGCAAGGCCAGACCGTGGGACCAAACACCAGCAGCACAAATCTTAATGCCGAAGGTTTATACCTGTGAAAGATTATTAGAAAGTGGCTCAGGTGGAGGCATTTAGTATTCTGTGTCTTTTCTGTGCATGAAGCATGCTACTTGGGATAGGAAGGTCTAAAGTTTCGGCCAAGAACTGTCACGTGGCTCCCCAGCAGCTTGTTCACTTGAGAACTGCACCATAGTGAAATGACTTTGGCAGTACAAATGGCAGAAGTCTTTGCTGTTGGCACTGACTTTTACAAGCTCAAGTCTCCACTAAAAACTTCTGGTTACATGCAAAATCTATTAGATAGTACATAAAAATGCTGACTCAGGATAATCAATTCAGAGAAGTATCTGGACAGATGAAAATCCCTGGAAATGCTGACTTGGTGTGAAGATCCATGTGAATCAATTTCCTTCTGTGTCTCAGGACAGTTGTACAGTACAGCACACAGACACAAGGACCTGTAGCCACTATGCCAGTCTGGTTTTGCTAAACTAGATTTATAGTCCCTGTAACCTCTCTGTGAGACTATCAGAGGTCATAACAGTATCAATCATGACAGTCATGTGAGAAATACTGTACTTTGGGGCAAAGTAACACTAACCTCAGTATGCCACAGCCTACATGTCTCACAGAGAGTCAGATGAATTACGGTGCATACTGTGTCCTGGAAAGGTCATTAAAATAATCTGACCGCAACTGAAAGCAACTCCTCTGAAACATGCAGCATCAAAATGAAATATGAAAGACAACTGTTTAAAAATTAGATTGGAAAGTGGTAATATGAAAGCAGAAAGGGAGTCCTGAATTTTTCTTGTAGAAAAAAGTTGGAAAGTGCTTCAAAATAATGTGGTGTATTAAAATGTGATGTAATTTGACTAGTGAACTTTTTTCTCCCTTGATATCAGAACTCTCAGTAATGATGAATTAGTCTCAACATTGGGCCTGATTTTTGCAAGTGTTGGACAACTGTCCATTTACTTATTAAGGCCTAAGCACCTCAAACGTCAGGCTGCAAAAGGACGTGCTGTGATCCACCTGGAAAAGCACGGAAAAGGTTTGGAACAGAATCTAGTGTTCTCCTCTGACCCACTGTCTCCTCTATAAGTATTGACTGTCTAGAGATAAAGAAAGCAGAGGCACTTTAATATAAAGAGCTTATTTGCTGGAGAGGTTTAAAAAAATATTTGTGCACAGATTATATTTTCAGATATAAAGTAAACTCTTTGCCTAAGGAAAGAAGATAGAACACACTGAAAACCTGAAGAAATGGGAACTGAATGATGTGGTTTCTACAGTTTGTGCCAAAACAAATGACTACAGGCCATGTGTGCATGATAGAGATTATCCCAATAAAACGTTCTTTTGCTTTGCTTTTTTCCAACACTGAAGATGAAAAGTAAACTGAAGTTATTCAGGCATCTCATTGGATTCCTTGCCCCAAAATATATGGATCAGTGCTTAGTCTCTGAGGCAGAAACAACAGCCAGAAGCATAAAGAATGACTAAGTTTGGATCAAAAGCTTTGGCTTTAGGCCAGATTTTCATAAAATGGTCAATGTGTTTGGATACCTTATCTTCTACTGATGAACTTGTGCTATGCTGAGCTACCTCCTCAGAAAAGCTGAGACTATTCTGGCTCCCATGGCTGCAAGTAAAACTAATACTCAGCACCTTTCAAAAATCACACTGAAGTGGTTCAAATTTGCTGTCTACAGTTAAACATGGTCAAATTCTGATGCTAGGCACTCCTTGCATTAAGATGACTAGGATTAACTGATCTTTAGAAGACTTGTGTAAACTGTACAGACAAAACAGTAACTGTCCTGTTATAAGGAAATTTTTTTGACCTACATTTCTCTAATAACTGAGAGAAAAAAAATTTAGGTCATTAAAAATATATGTAATAGCCACTGTATCCAAAGAGGACTGCTTCATGCACCAAAGAATCTTTTCCAAAGCTAATATATTCCACTTCTCTTGGTCCACTCTCTGTCCTTATTCTCTCCATTGTTTATGCAGTAATCTTGCAAAGCTATGTGCATGGGTTATGGCTGTAATCCAACATATATGAAAGCGTTCTGCAATAAAGAGTATTTCTGCATTTGCTTTTTTAGTTTATCTAGCAACTAATTTTACTCTGAAAAATTGGAAGCTTTCATGCTAACACAGTAATTTCCAAACCTTTCACATAAAGAAATAGAAAATCTCCTGTTTTCTATCCTCATTTCCTGCCCTAGCCATTTGTTCTTATTTTTTTTCTTCATTTTCTGTCTTAAATTAATTGTTAACTAATTTTCTATCTTAAACTAATTGACAATTGCTAATTGTCACCTTCCACCTTCATAACTGTCATTCTGTTGAATGCATTATGTACATGACTCAGCCTACAACGGAGCACACCGGGTGTGAGGGAGAAGGGAACCAGGAGCAGAGTGACTAAATACCAAATCACCTGCTAGAATGATGCCGCTGCTGCAAACAGAAGCTATTCTTCTTGAAAATGTATTTCTAAAATTCTTTGGTTCACTAGAAATTATTTCTAAAACCTCGTAGTTTCCAAAGGACACCAGGAAAACTTAGCTGTTCAGACTACACAGGAAAATGTACCCAGCTGTGGAAATAGAGGATGATTTGCCTTTGTCTCAGTTTATCCCCAGGAAACCAATTTTTTTCATCCTAGATTAATTCAGCATTATGCACCATTACCTCCAGATTACTCAAGCACAACCAGCACCAATAAACTATAATTAAATCCACTCTTTGTCACAGGCACATCAGACTGACTAAACCAGCAAATTTGCATATAGATTACCTTACTATTTGTCTGCTTTGAAAGATTTTTCAACATGGTGTGACAAAATCAGCTCCTGGACCAGGATGCAGGCAGGCACATGCACACATACACAAACACTCATCACGCACAAAAGAAACATTCAGTTCACAATTCCTGCTCAGTTCAGCAGATGCTGGTGCTAGCGTGATCAACAGATCCCTTCCTTCCTGGTGGAATCTCTTGGGTTTGAGGGCTTTCAGATTCGGAATAGGAAATAAATCACAAAAGGTCTCATCCATTTCCACTGCATTTCCGAGGTAATGTGGTAGATGGTGAAAGGAAGACCTACAGGGAGTTTATGCATAAAAAATCGCCTTTGTAAATGCAAAGGGAGGAGCTAAACCACTTCAACTGTGCGCTCGCTGCGTGTGGGGTGTGAAATTACTTTTTCTGTGAAGGATTTTTGTTTCCTAGCTGTTTCTCTCCCAGGAGCAACCAGCACTCTCCACAGGGTGGCAGGGAGAGCCGTGCTGCTCCCCACCCTGCCTCCTCTGCCTGCAACAGAGGGACAGATCTGACCTTGACAAATGCAGGTTTGAGTGAGGGTCTTCTTTCACACTTGGTCACCCTGTCCTTTCCACTTATCTGCACATGGAAGTCTATATTAAAAAAAGACTCACTGCATCTGATGTCAAAGTGAAGGGTGGGACCTTTAAAATTGTGTAAGCATTACATTTAGGCTGAGTAGAAAATAGGAAGAATCTGCATGTTTTCATGAGCAGATGCCCCCAAAGTATTTATTTTATCCAGACGCTCTATTTTTAATATTTTGAGGGTTCTTTGTGTTGGTTTTTTGTTTGTTTGTTTTATAAATATGGGAGTTCCTTTGAGAGAGGAAGGCTTGTTCAGTAGTGCTATAGAACAATTCAATTTCAGAAGGTTATAGCTCGGGACAGATCAAGTAGCTACTGGGAAATAAAATAGTTCTTCAAGCTTTATAGTTGCCCCAAAGCCTATGGATTCCTGAAAGCCAACTCCACCAGAGCCTTCACACCAGGCTGTGCTCTCACCCTCAGGACCCAGCCACATTGGTTCTAGTTTGCTGCACAGGGACAGCTAAAGGTGACTCTGTTCTCTGACACCAACCGGCCAGCTGTGCTCTTTTCAGTTGGTGCCAGCTGGGCTTTCTGCTGCCTGAGAGGAGCTGATATGAGGAAGCAACTGCTTTGTTCAGTTACTGCAGATGTCTCCTGAATCATCCTGAAAGTAAACTCCTGAATAAGCTCAGAAAAGTTCACTTTCTTTTGCTGGTAGATGCTGTGATGTGCTTTTGAACTGTTTCTGGCACACTACCTTTTTTCCCCCTCATCTTCTCAGTATTTTGTTGGTCAAGAGATAAGAAAAAAAAAACAACACATTTTTGTTCTGAGCTAGAATATATACAATGGGGTGCTGATGTAATGCCAAGAAATGCTAGGCAAGGAGCACTCACGACACATCATGCTTCTCTAGCTGTAAGAGGAACATCCTACAGCATGGATCTGCAGACAAGAGCATTTATATTTGAGCCAGTTTAAAACAGCTAGTCTAGGTACTGCTCCCACATCACAGGCTGTAAAATCTACCTCAGCTTCTGGCTAAGCATCAAAGCAACCTGGTCATGAAGTGCATTATCTTGTTGTTGCTACACTAACACCAGAACCCAAGCTGCATCATCTAAGTAACCCAGGCATGAGCACTGAGGTTGAATTTAAATAGCTACACTGAAAAAGAAACAGGACAGAGGGAACTGCTGGCTCCAGGTGACTGGAGGTATGTCTGTCAGCTGGAACAGAAGCTAGGAACAAAGGCTCACTGTCTCTGTTCGCCTCTCACTTGACTATAGCCAAAGAGAAGAAACTGAAGATAAAGCCCACATCCAATTTAGAGACATCAAGGTGAAGAAACAAAGAAACATCGTGAAGACTTTGAGGCAAAAGCCCACAGAGTTTACAGCAGTGTTAGACAAGCTGAGAAATCTCATTGTTCTAGCTAAATCAAGTCACCAGGATTGTGATTAACAGTACTTATAGAGCTCCTCCCTCTGTAAAGACACACCATAAAAATGACCAAGGTTAGGGGGAAGCAAAAAGAAATCTTTTCTCCCTGCTAATGTGAGACAGGACCCTTGAAGGCAGGTACAAATGTTACTGGTTTTAGGATAGTTATTTGTTTAGAAGGCTCATCATTCAAATTGGGACTGGAGGAAAAGAAGGGATACTTCCTTCAATCATAAGGCCATATTCAAGTCCAAATCAGCCCACCTCACTTGCCATTTGCTGCCATTTGAATGAACAAAGGGCCTTTCCCCTGTTCTTGAAGTAAGGATGCCAATTAGCTTAACCAGTCAGAAATAAATACAATTATTTTTCAACTCAGTGCTCAAAGCCAGGAAATTATGTCTGGTTCTGAATTCAGTAGGATTTTCCACCTAGCACTGCTGAAGCTGCTAAGTCCTTGCATTTCTCCTGCACTATAAAGTACAAGCTGAGTACCTGCTTCTAAGCCGGGCAGTTTCTTTCGTTAAGTTCAAAAGAGCAGAGCAAGGGACTTGGCTGATGACTGCTCACTGTTTTGATACAGCAGTTATTAAGGGGATCTTCAGAAAGTAACATTTTTACAAATACAGTGGTATGATAGTAGTATACAAAAACTTTCCAAGCAGTGTTACAGCTTGGTGGAGCTAATAAGGGCTGCAGACTAACCCAATTTCCACAATGTGAACATCTCCCTTGATTTCTAGCCATCTCCAGTAACAGCCAGCACGGGCTATTGCTGCTACTCTTCCCATCACTTTCCTCCATTTGCTTTAAAGACAGACAATCTTCTCCTGCAGACAGCACAAAGTAACTGGAAGAGAACCTCTGCAGAACTCTGTCCCCAGGCGCACACAGGGGAATGGAAGAGCTGTGAAGACACAGCAGTGCACCCTTGGCTGTAGATAAATTTCTGTCTTGCTTGGACAGAGCTGGGCATCCAAGTTCCTTCAAAATTACTAGATTACCAGTACAATCCAGACAAATGTTTACCTGTGAAATCTATTGCCTTTTGCTCACTGCACCCATCTGCAAAAGTACTGTCATTTCTTGAGAACTTTATTCTTAAAATAGGGCAGGATGAGAAATATCTCAAGGACAATGGTTTATCTTCCTTTGACATCTCAGGACAAGTGCATCCAGCAAGAGAGATATTTTCTTCTGGGAGACTTCCACATAAAATCAGACTGGAACAAAATGTGACTAAGTGTAATAAATGGCTTTATGTTCCTGTGCACACACTTTTTTTGTCACCAAGCATCCAATCAGAGAGATCAACATTTAACTTTGCTCTTTCCCTCAGCTCACAGATGTTAAGATGAATTACATTCTCAACTCCAGCCTCCAAAAATAAGAGAAGGATATGACAATTCATCTCAGGTGTGTGCCTCCAAATAGAGAATTCAAATTAATGCACACAAATATAATAAAAATGAAATTCTCCATTGAATCACCCTCAGAAAGCCACTCTAAGTGGGAAGATTCCACTTGCGAATCAACAGAAGATTTGCAGATATTGATACTTGCCCTTACTTCCTGATCAACTCCAGTCACTGCAAGAGTCAGCTGTTGAAAGTCTGACACTGAGCTGGTCAGGAACCTACCAAATGCTGTTTCGTGGGAATTCAAATGAAGAACACTCACTGAAACATAATCTACCTGTATCTGTGCAGTGCATATATGATCTTACTGATATGATGTTTACTGTAGTATACCACAAACGCATCTTAGAAGCATCAGAGCAAACAGTATTGCTAAGCAGGTTTCATAAATTTCTAATCCTATTACAAATAAAGCTTTTCCTAGTGGGCTTCTGATCATTTTTCACACTTCATTTTGAGGGTAGAGTGCTAACATCATACATTCAATGAAGGAAGTATTTTAGTTGAGTTGCGACTTGTTGGTATAAGTCCTTCTTTATAGCATACCTCTTTTCACAAAAAAAGATAGCAGGAAGTCCAGAAAGTTTTCCTAATCATTGTGAACAGTTGAATACATTGCTACATACGCTTCAAAAATCATGGCTTTCTTTTTATCTGAACAGAGTGTGAATAACTGTTATTAAATTAGTCAGATACTTCTTTGACTAGTGATCTGTTTACACAATCAATTTCTGCTTATTTTTTAAATCAGCTCCCCTTTTCTTTCCTTTTCATTAGCAGTTGTATTTTTCAGAAATAATGCTTATCTGTTAACTTCAGAAGGCTCACTCCTGTTCTACAAAAAAAGCATAAAGTGGGTTTTGCAGATCTCTGAGCAGAGAACTGTAATATTAAAACTGCTCATCTATGTTAATTAGATACATCTGCTTCAGAAAATAAGTCTGGGTCTATAAACCACTTCTGCCTGGCCATGTGTAAAAGAGCCTTGTGGCTCTTGAAACAGAAGAAAAACGTGCTGTAAGCGTGCAGCTACAGCCAGAAACGGGGCATTCGAAGTGCCACCTGAATGTGAATGTTTCCTGGATGTTTTTGATGAGATAGCAAGATACCGTGTTTACTAATATCTTGTTTGCACCTCAGGCTTTAAATAGAGAAACAGCAACAAGATTGTCTTGTCTTGTACACAGTAATCCCATTGTGTTCTAAAATCTGTATTAATGACAGATGGCAAGCAAGGCAGAATTACTGCAACCTCAAAGCTTCGTTTCTGCAACCTCAAAGCTTCATTTCTGCTATCTGAACTATGTGAAAAGCATGGGATTCTCTTCATTTCCCAAGAGGAATGCCAAATTCCCAGCTTATTTGCTTTTACCTGGAGAGGCTGCAGTAAGATCCTTCAACAGCAAGCACGGATTTTCCTGAGTGGGTGAACAATGTCTTTTGCCCTCCTGACACAAATAGTCGTGCAATAAAACACGCTGAGATGACTATTCCTGCAAGATTTTGCATCTCAGTTTGACAAACCACTCAAGAGGTATGACTACACATTTGCAGTGTATAAAAATAAATAAAGAGTAGACAACTTTTTAGCACATAGTCCACAGTGCTCATAACGTCAGCATTAGGGCCAGCCAGTCTCCTCATCATTGGTGCCATTTGTCCAGATATGCCCAATCACCTGAACTGTCAGTCACTGGAAGGATATTCAGTCTTGTTTTGAAGACAACTGTAGAGATGAGGCATCAAGATACATCACAGGACTACCTGTCATTAACATTAGGGTTCTAAAGGTATGTTGCTGATCAACAATGAAGTGAAGAAGAAAACAGACATGATTTTGCAGAAGGCATTCTATCTCATCAAGGTCCTTGGATCTTCACACTTAAACATGTTTAAATATAACAGAAACTATGTATACTGTTTGTAGAACTTGTATTTTATACATTACCTTTAAGACAAAGCAGTGATCTGTAGGTGCCTTATATTTCACTTTGTGTTGAGAACCATAATAAACATTCATATTCTCAAACTGAATGAAGCAAGCCAGATCCCGTGATGTCTACGGATGAAAATCAAGCGCACAATTGTTAGAACAAATGGAACTTTAATGTGAAACTTATTAGTAGGACTTTTTTTCAAGTGCATGAATGCAAATGTGTTTTATTTTTTTAACTGTCATGAAGTTGACTGAAGAAAGAAGAATTTTAAGTGTGTGCATTCAAACTAAAAATGAGAAGAGTGTCAGTACATATTAGGAATAATATATAACACAGCGCAACACTGAGCTGTTGTTCTGATCTTGCTGTGCTTTATTGCTTTGTGTGGAGATTGTGGTTTATGGCTAGTAACGCTCAACAGAAACCACAGTAAGTATGAATTTTAATAAAATATATACAGACCTTGCAACTTCACCCTTACAATTCTGGGTGGAGAAAGAAGGTTTGGGTTTCTAAATTGCTTTGGGATCTTGTTTTTCTGTGGTATGTGTAACAAACAAAGTCTGCTCAGGAAATAAGCACATATTTCATAGGTTTGCTTTGAGTTTTCTCAGATTTCCCAGCATCATTCCTTTTCTGTTTATCATAATATTTGCTTGTTCATAATATGTTGCTAAAGTAACAAGGTTTCTGTTGCAGAATCCTGCATACAAAGCATAACTTCTGCAATCCTTTGGGTGGAAATGCAAAAATGGCTGTG
The DNA here is from genome assembly GCA_027560015.1 of Chloroceryle amazona. Lineage (NCBI taxonomy): Eukaryota > Metazoa > Chordata > Aves > Coraciiformes > Cerylidae > Chloroceryle > Chloroceryle amazona. Next base: position 49,412 of record JANHFX010003919.1, read on the forward strand.
TCACATGGTCACCATTGACTAGACTAAGAAATTGGGAAATCGAAAAAAACATAATAAATAACAAACCACAAACCCTCTCCACCCCTGAGAATGGGGTTATATTTCCACCTATGATGGGTTTTCTGTGCTGTTCTTATTCTTACTGATACTTTCATTCCAATACCCCTGTGAGTTGGGTTTATTTAAGTAAGATTTGTGGGGAGAAGAACCACTCCATTCTGCATGTAAACAGGGCTTCTCTCTCTCTCCCTCTCCCTCCTGTCTCCTCTGAAGCTGAGCAGGGATTTTGTCATTGACTGAAACAAATTTTAAAACTGTATCTGCAATTCTGTTGTTTTGTGACCCTGTCCATTAACAGCATGTTTTTGAATGGGATTTAAGTAGAGTAATGCTGAAGAAAGAAATTAGGACAGCAGTGTTGACCGGTGATTGGTTTGTTAACAAAAAAAAAAATACCAAAACCCCCCAAAATCCCAACCCAAACAACAAAAAACACCAAAGGCACGTGTGTAAAATTATCTGAATGTGTCTCTGTATTTTCACATTTGCTATGTATTTTGCAGGCAATGTGAAATGCCAAAGGTATGCCAGACTTCTTTGTTTTTTATAACAAGTGAAAACGTTATTACATGATGAATTTTGAAACAGCTGCAGCAGCTGAAGATACTATTGTCCACCAGCTGTTTGTTTCTGTACCTCAGTGAAAGACGACTCTCCCCACAACTGAGTGACAGCAGCAAGGTGCATGTGCACTCCTTGTACCAGCCAGACATGGGATAAATTCTCGTAATTTAAGTGAGGAGCTCTACTGAATTCTGTTGCAGTGCTTTAAGATGTTTAGCACCCACACTGCACCCTGCTTGTCTACCAGAGATTACTGCCTCTATAAAAGGCATGTGTACTGGAGCCTCAGATGTTCCATACAGACTCTAGTAAGTAATTTTAATCACCATCAAACACAGATGTGAACTCAGATACTTGACTTTCTCTGGAATGGCTGAGGCACGGACATAAGCATCCTTTTGCTGAAGGCTGGTACAGAAGCAGGAGCAAACAGCTGATTGTGGCACCATTTGAAAGAGCTGAGACTATCTTCTAAAGAACTAGATTCAAGAACCTCAATCCCTGTGAGCAGCTGGGATGGTAATATAGTGAGTCTGAAGCAGTCACACCATCCCTTAAAATGGCTCAGTTGTATGCAGGGTGGTACACAGGCTGTAACCACTTCACAGGCAATAAAGTGTGAAACTAAACCAGCTCTTACAAGGTGACCACATGGATCCAACCTCAGCCCGTGTTTGCAGTCTATCACCTGAAAAGAGAAAGCACTTTCCTCATTTGCACTGTGATGGGAAATCACTGAACCAAGTACCACGGGAGGACGTAAAAAGGCTGGGTAACTATCAGTATACACTTGTCCTGCTTCAGCACTGTGCTACTGGCCATCGTTGGAGGCAGGCTACAAGGAAATGTCCAAGATGGCCTTTTAATTTGACTATTCTTATACTCTTTCCACCTTAAGTGCCTTCCAAATAGCATTCTAGATCCATGAAAAGACCATCTTTTGATGGTCTTTTTGATGGTCATAATTGATAGGATGTTGTGTGTGCACAACATGATTTGAGGACTGAAAGCTGTTATCTCAGGGCCAGGTAAAGTCAAAATAAATTGCTGTGAAAGCAACAAGGTAATCTGGGTCTGTGTTTCACTGAGATTTGATCATGAACTGGACTGGAGCAGCAGCATGGCAGTCCTTCACAAGCTATCAATTAGTACTTATTTTTTCCTTTGTAATTTAGTCAAGGAATAGCAACACAGTTAAGTTTTGCAGCACAAATTGCAGCAGTAAATCTCCATCAGCATCACCAGAATTTTCCAATATGAAGCAATAGCAGAGATGTAAGTAGTAACAGAAGTGTTTTTTCAAATAAAAAAAGAAAAAAAACCCAAACAAACAAACAAAAAAACCCAAAACAAAACAAAAACAAAACAAACAAACAAACAAACAAAACCAAAAAAAAAAAAAAACAACCAAAAAACCAAACCCAAACCACCAGTCCCAGAAGCCACCATTCTACCTCATCACTGTGGAAATGAGAATCCAGCCAACCTTATGTACCACATGTCCAGGATCCCTTTACTTTGCTAGTGCTGGTAATTCAGACTCTTTAAATATTCTGCGATATTAAATGTCAATGCACTTGATTCAGTCAGGTGGATGCTTCTGTCTCACTTCTTTATCTATATAAAGGGCAGTATTAAGAAGCCTAAAAAGGCACAATGAATTCTCTAGGTAAAGATCACTGTAGGAAAAAATGTATAGTGTTTCTGCACAATGGTCACTGGCACAGAAAGTCAGTATCAAACACAGTAAAATTCCACCTTTCTTTATGATACGAAATTAAGTTTACTTGAGAACTTTTAAAATATTCTTCCATGGTGAAGCATTTGGGCAGTATAACACCAGCTGAAGGGTGCTGTGCTGTTTTTCTTTCTCCTACTGACTTCCAGAGGAGTGCTATTTCATTAAAGCTTTAATCTATCCATAGAAATCAAAAGGAGAGAAACGTGACAGGATTCAGTGACTACACTGGAATATTTGCACAAGTGGTGTAGTCAAAGTTAAACCAAAAAAATACCCCAACTCTCTCAGCTGCACCAGACAGTGCTCTTAAAATGTCACCTTGGGAGTTCTTCACTTTCACCTCCATGAATTGTTTTATTGCTAAAAGGATTATTTGACTTCCTGACCTTGGTTTTTCCTTTGGGTACGTAATAAATTCCAGAAGCTCGTAGAAGAAAATAACGCCTCTTCCAGGACTTTTTTCCATCTTCTTTTAAATAAAGGGCTCCTTCAAGCTCTGGCACAATGACAGATGGCCCACAGAAGCTTTCCTGTGCAACAAGAATAATAATACACAAACTAAATTGACTTAAGCACAAGCCTATTAATAAATAGCAGAAAAATGCTCCCTTGAAAAATAAAGAAGTTTCCTGTGATGCTGAACATATGAACATGGGAAATGCAGTTACCAGGAAGATGAACACCTTAGGCAAAGGAAACTTTTCCAGCCTAGAGTGGTAAATCAGCTGTGTTAGTTGGGTGCTCACACTGGAAGGGAAGGATCTCAAAACCTCCATTCTCCAAAGGGTCAAGCAAAAACCTGCAGAAGGTTTTAACTAGACATAGATGTGGCCAGTGAAGGCAATAACACAGAATATTTGGTACTTCTGCTTTTGCTGTATCTATAGGTTTTGTAGAGAAATACTGACATAGGGAGAG
>JANHFX010003919.1:52794-64746 GCA_027560015.1 Chloroceryle amazona
TCTGCTGGTTGATATCTGGTGCCTTCATGAAATGCACTAACTTTGAAATGGGAATCCTCAGTCACCTGAGAGCAGCATTTGTTTTGTGACTTTTTACCAAAGTCAAAATGCTTGCCAGGAGAACGGTGATGAACTTTTCTTTTGTACAGCTCTGGGTTTTTCTCTCCCAAACATAAACCTGAAGTAAAACTTCATCAGGAAAGGCAAGAGGCTAAACAGACTTTCCTGAAAAGTGCAAAGGTTCTTTTTCTGTTGTTAGCAGAGCCAAAAGTTTGAGGTAATTTGAGTCTGAGATCTACTTCTAATCCAAAAGATAACTGTTTGCCACTGATCAACCTTACTAACAACATAAAGTCAAAAGGGGTGGCCTAGGGGTGTGGCACAGCTATTTCTTTTATTAATAACTGTATAACATTGCTCTTATCGTTATCATGGCATTACTCTTCATAGAAACACTAAGTAAAAAAGTTTCATGACGTTGGGATCTGTAACAACAAAATAATTCTCCATCATTTAATTTCCCCGATAGAGGATACAATCTGCATTTTTAATGGTAAGCAGCAGATGCAGAGGAAAATCCACATATTAAACCATAGACACAAAGACACCAACCACCACGGAACTTCCCTCTTACACATCTGCCCACAAAGAGCTAAATGCTGTTGTTGCAGAGCAGATGCAGATGGTGGCAGAGTTTTAGTGACATTTGCATCATCTGCCTAGAAAGTTGGCTTACCTCCAGTAAAGCTTCTTTGTTTTTATCATTCATTTCTTTGCTTTCATTCTTCCCTTTGTTTGGCAGGTAGAAATTCTGATTGAAACACAAAAGAAATTGATGTTCATTATAAAGACAGCAATACAAGTAACTAGATCACTACAAACCCATTCAATCTTTCCATACGGAGTACTCAAGCCAGCAGATGCGTGAGGCACATGCTTATGGATTCTTCTTATAGAAAACTTTAATCACAGCTGCCTGATACTGAGTTTTAATTTTTTATTTTGAAAATAATTCAAAAGTAATAGAAAATTACAAAATTGCCTATATACAGACTCCCAAAATTTTAAAAACACTGGCTTATGTTTTTGGCTGTTTTTCTGGATCAATGAGTTTGATTTTATCATTTCAATTTTCAACACTTCCTATATTATTACAGGTGGTAGAGAACAAAATGCTTTATTGCATGCCGATATGAGTACAAAGCCGTATCAAAAGTCTAGAAAGCCTTTTCCTAACAACCCAGTTTGGCAATTTGCACGTTTCATATCTGGCACTCCGGATATAACTCAGCTTTTATTTATAAATAAAAGCATTTATATGCCAAAGCCTTTATCCAAAGTTACTACTTTCTACTTTTAACCCCCCACTCAGGTGCTGCAAAGTATTTTTATGCAGTGAAGAAGGTATTCAAAATTCTAGAAGAAATCAGAAAAAATTATCACCATGATATCTTGGCACACACTCCAGCCTACTGAAACAAAAGTCTACACTTTGAAATGACCCTCAGTCTTTGAGAGAGGGCTGCAAAGCTGCAGCTGCCCTCAGAAGACCCAGTGCCTGTCTGCTCTTGCAAACAGGGAAGTACAGTGCCTCATCCACACAGTTACCAGTAAAAATAAATTCACCCACTGTTAAACAGCAAAACCAATTTTGCATCCATCCGCCTTGTACAGATGGACAGAGGGACAGTACTTAGACATATCTTCAAATTCAGGTAGCTGGGAAAGTAGCTCAGGAGCGTGCTAGGACCTGTGTGCCAGAACATGTGCAGTGGCTTTGCTCAACAGCAAACGCGACCAGATAGCAGAGCCTAACAGCCTGCAGACAGCAAGGCAGCTGGGCATGAAGGAAGCAGGTAGATCAAGGAACTATGTCATACACTACGTAGCATCTGGATCAATGGGCTTGAAGCCTGAACGGCAACACTCAAAGTTCTTGTGTTTTATCATTTTCTAAACAAAAGTACATGTATACAAGGAACTTGGGTTTGGAAATACCCAATGCATGGGACAGTCTTACTGATTTCCCTGAGATTAGTCAAAAAGCCACGTTAGCAGAACAAAGGGCATAAAATAAACACCATTGTCTAGGAAACCGACCAAATCATAAAAACCTGACAAATTTTGAAATCTATCTCCTTAAAAATTACTCCTAATTCTGTAATTCTTCAGCAATTCTGTAAAAAGAAAACAGAGTTTATCTGACTTTTCATCTCTCTCCATTTTTGCATATCTCAGGACTATGAGAATGTGGCAAAACATTTACACGCCTAGAACTCTGCAACAACTGAACTGCAACACAAAAGCAAATATCACCAAGGGACAAATAAGTGTGTAAATTAAGAAATACAATGTTGATACAGCATAAGAAAGAAAAAAGCAGCAAATCTGCCCTGCCAGCATATCATGTTCATCAGTGTTATCTGAAGTGAAACCCTGCTCTTCCACACAACCACATCTTCTTTTTCATGCAGTGCCCTGCACAGCTGTCTGCCAGAACACAAGCCTCATAACAAACAGTTTTGGGAGGGGCACCAGGAGAGGAAGGGGAAGAGGTGTGGATTATATCAAAACCAGTTCTTTAAAAACTGCTTTCTTGAAAGTTCACATTAAGTCAGCCAGGAGACATCAAAAACACAGCCACCTGCAATTTGGCTTATGCTGATGCCATGTCTGTGGTATGAACACAGGAAAAGAAACTGGGAACATTCACTACAGTAGACAAGTAATGCTAGGAAGTACAGCAATGTTCTTCTCTAGGATGTGTGGCAGCACATAGTTAGCTCCAGACTGACTGCCTGGGCACATTTTCAGTCCATGGATGAAGGACCACAGTTTTGTGACTACATCTGAAGACAGAATTCCTAGTGGAAATAAAACAAACCATCTCAAATCAAAGCCCACTTGTGTGTTTTCAGTACAACCCATAGGGCGATGCCTACCTACAGAATTCAAAACCACAGGTCTGACAGAGTGACAGTGCTCCACTCATCTCCCTCATCAAAGAGATACTGTTCTGAGCAGCTGCATCCATGTCCTCTGTACACATGCAACAGCTCTTCTTGACAGGGAGCACTATCACAGCACTGCTGGCTTAATGTTGGCACATCCACATTTGCATTAATGAAGGTAGGAGGAGAAACCTCAGGGGGCACTGTTAGGCTGGGCGGGGCCTCCAGACTTTGGGTTGGATTTGGGAAGGTGAGGGACATGCAAGCTGTAAGCCTTCTCCTTCTATATATCATTATACACAGTACATCCCCTAAAATACACAATGAAGATTTATCAAGGTAAGTACACCTTATCACTGTCTCAACAAGGCTTGGCTCATCAGCTTTACTACCGGTGGGGAGAGCATTCATCTGACTCAGCCTTCAGCACACTGAAAATAGGAAAACAAAGCTCCTCTGATTACAACTGAATCACATTCAGGCATCTGGCATTTATTTAGCAGAAACACAGACCACCCTGTACTGACATAATCAATGGTAAAGAGAGAAAGTTTGTAAAGCTATCCATGCTAGATCTCAACACAGCTTTTTCATTAGGGAAACAGGGCTCTGTCACCTGCCCCAACGTTACACAGATGTACACTGTCATCTTTCACCTGTCAACACACATTTCATTTATTACTGATCACCTCCTTTATGCCTCTGCCCTGAAATCTGGAAGTACATGGTACTTATTTGTCAGTGGCTAAAAACCTGAGAAGCAGATTGTACACTGTACTTCTTTTATCACTGTGTGGTCTGCTATTTTTGATCAGAAGCATTCATCCTACAGGAGGTAAGCCACATGTGTCCACAAGAAGTCATTCCAAGTCCAGTAGTCAAAGGTCATGATAAAAGACAAGCTTTTTCCTGTCTGAAGACACCACTGGGAAACTCATGTTTGGTTTGAGCTGTCAGGTCATTAATGGGACAAGATGTGGCTACAAGGAAGCTCTCTGCATATGTCTACAGATTTGAGAATTAACTATTTTTTATATTCAAAAGACAATGTCTTTCTCTTGATAGAGAATGGAGCATACTTAACAGGATGGATCCATCCTCTTGGGCTGCTAGCATAAGAAAGCAAACACAGAGGGTTATTTTAACAAACAAGCTGGCACACCTCATCAATGGGTTTGCTTTCTTTGCACTCTTTGGGATCTTTGCTGCAGACCTGAGCAGTCAAATGTTTTTGCTGAACTATTCCCTGTGCCTGCGCACCCCAGTCCAGCTGAAGCTGATTCAAAGAGCTACAGTGGCAGTTTTGACATGTACTGCTAGCCAGGCATGACATTAAGAGATGTTGCAGGACAGCAGCAAAAGTAGCTGATGACCTATCTATGGCTTTACATTAGCAAGAAATTCCATATGCACAAAAGAAAATCCTGTGAAGATTTAATAGTCAGTTAAGTTTATTTTGTGCTTTGTACTGTAAAGTACCATTAGTCTATGCCTACAACCTTTCTGATTAGGGATCGTGCTGTTTAAATTTCTCCTGCCTGCTTGTATCAGCAAAGGAGAAACACAGGAAATCAAAATCCCTGTAAGGAAAAATAAAATATAGTGTTCTATGAGCATGACCAGCATTTAGTCAGGAGTTTAGATTCAACCACCCCTTACAAACAACCCTGCTTAAATAAAGCAAGAGCATTTCCTTCATTTTTCTTTTTTTAGACTCTCTTTTAGCTGAGAATTATTCTTTGAGCTTTTCCAAAAGAGGTGTTGAGACCTGACGTTTCAATTCACGAGTTGAGCACAGCATCACTCAATTGCATGACAAAGAATCACCTTTCCTATTTCTTTATTTGCACATGTACAAATACGTATTTTTCTTTTACTCTTTAGTCATAGACTTGTGATGCTCAATCTCTGCCGATGAATCACTGATGCCATTCATGGAATCGTGTTCTACTGTGAACTCCCTGCAGGGTAAATTGTATCACAGTGAGGAAAGGGCAAAAGTGTGCCTGTCTTCATGAAGATCTGGAGGATTCTGCAGATGCTGTTTCTAAAATGTACTCTGAATATGTTAAAAAATTGTTTTCAGAAACAAAGCTTCAGAAAAATATTACAGAGCACTGCATGACAAGAATGACAATCTTCAAAAAAGCCACTGGCATTAGCACAGACTTAGAGGATGTATCCTGCATTTCAAAACCACAGTTGCTGCGTAAAAAATGAAACACATATAATTAATTGTTGTTTCATATATACCAGATATGTAACTAGTTCACAGAAAGAAACAATGAATATATGTACAGGTCGTACACCTTCTCCAGAGGTCCACTTCTTTTAGCAGTGCATCTGGACATCTGTATAATAAGAATTTTCAATCGCATCCAACCTCTGTAATGAAAATTTTGTATCACTAATTGGTCTAAGAATAAAATGCAGGCATCCAGCCACCTTTGGAATTTGCCTCTTTTCTTCCAGAAAAATATCTGCAAGTTACAAAACTGTGAGACCTCCACAGACAACCTCTGACAGAATGAGCACTAAATAAGACCAACAAAGAATCCAACTGCATTACCACCCCTGGCTGTGTCAAAAAAAGCTTTGCACTCTGCAATTTCTGTACTTATAAAATGAGTTTCTGAGGCAACCTTGATTGAGCTAGGAGGAAGAGCCTGAATATACTGAGAATACAGTAACAAAGCACTGGATTTCAGTTTCCCATTGGTTACACCATAATTTCCTGAAGTAGCTAATTAGGTAATCATACAACCTGGCCCACACCAGTTCAGCATTTCCACTTGGTTTACCTTTTCTGTGACTCACTCCAGAACATGTATTTTATCATGTTTCATTATGTAGTTTGAGCTCTGTCTATACAACACTGATTATTTTCTGCAAAAAGACAAACTACCAGTATGACTGTACTATTCTGCCTGTCTCACAATGTTTGAATTTACTAAGCCTGACAGATGGTTAGACTTTATTATTGGCAAGGTATTTCAATACTGTGGTAGCCACAACTGATCCAGTTTCCTTAGGCTGTTTATTTTAGAGCTTATCATGGAGGAGCTGAAGTTCAAGGACTGCAGACATGTCCAGATGAAGCTCAGTATGTCCTGAGATGGGAGAAGAGAGCTACACTCTTACTCTGGTTTTGGTTTAGGTCACGTTTATTTCTGAAGTTCATTGAAATTATGAAATTATGGCATCTTGAGCCATCGCATATATTTTACTTCCAAATTTGGCTTTGCTGTTTCATATTAAAAATCAACATCAATCCATGTACATTGCAGGGTAAGCTTTCTTTCCCTAACCGTGGACACTTGTTATGTCAAGGAAGGAAACTTCCTCTCTGCAGGTTTTGTCTGAAACACTGGATTATTCTAAAAAAGACTCAACTTCCTAATGAGCAGCTTGTTGACATTTGCTGCCAATTTGTATATTTGACTCATTTTTTCAACAATGCTGAATTGCTCATTTTTCTCTTGCTGCCCTCAGGAACAAATCAGATGCTCAGTGAGCTAATGGAAAGCTGACATGGGGAAAAGATCTAGTGCCCCAGAACCAACAACTGTATGTGCCAGGGTGTTTGTCTCAACCACACATTACAAGAAATAAATCATTTGTGTATACACATCTCGAACATTTTGATGCAATTCAGTGTGTAGACCCTCTTTTTTACAAAATTAGTGGGCACAAGTTACTTGTTCATCCAGTTTTTATCCCCGGTCTAAATTAAATCCAGATAAACTCTCTGTAGTACTCAGTATACACTTTATGACGTTTCATATACAGTTGGCAAAAACTGGACCTTCAAGAAAATGTTGATTTTCATCAGTAGAAATAGTGGAGGAACAGTTGTAATGACAAAGGCCAGGTTTTTACAGCTGTGCCATTTCACCCCAGTTGTGAGAGCTGTGCCTAAGCTGTAACAGTAGAAAACTACAGGCTTCATTTTTTACCGCTCCAGACAAGACAGAGATAGTATCAGAAAAGAATAAAAAAGCACTCATTTTCAAATCCTTGCATTCAACATTCTGGGGTTTTTTTTGGTTGAAAGTACAAGCTTTGCTTTCTCTAATTGTGAGCTGACAGTTGAAAGCAAGTTAATAATGCAGTAGGCAGCATACAGACTGAATGACAGAATTTTAGACTCTTATCCAAATACCACATTAGCTTACCTGGGGATTTTTAAATAAAGCATATTTTTCACTTTTTTCCAAAAATAGAATCTTATTCTCAGTGTCTCGAGTCCAGTCTGATAACACTTCAACAACATTTTCATGGTCTTCAAAAAACCTTTCTGAAGAGACAGAAAAGATAATGTAAAACACTCAGACTCCCTTCTCCCCCATCCTGAGGTTGCAGAAATTCCTGTGTAAGAACATCATCAGCATCTGATGTTCACTCAGAGCTGGACAGCCCAGCACTCTTTTCCACTGCACAGAAGGGAGCAAACCCACTTGAAAACAGTGTCGTGTGGAAGGGCAAATCAGCTACAGAAGATGCCTTATGTAGCTGTGGCATGCTCCTGGATTCCTGGGAACAGTGACCACTAGGAGCAGCTGGTTATACCCATGTCTCTCAACAGCTTTCTGCTTTCATTTGCCTTTTTTTTATTTTTTTTTTTAAGGTTTGCAGTATGATTTGGAGGGGTTGGGTATATATTCACTTTGGCTACAGAACTGGAAAAAAAAAAGTAAAAACTTTATTTCCTTGTCTTTTTACTTATTGGAACAAATGAAAAATTGCTTTTTGTCAGCAGGAAGAATTCTGTGTACTGAAAATAAAATGTCTTATTTCAAGCAACTGCATTTAAAAACAGAAAAAGCAAAACAGAAGAAATAGGAAGACAAGCTGAGAACTGATATGAAGAGATACACTGTCCCACCAAGCACTTCTGTAGTTAAAAACCTCACCAGAGATGTGGGAAAGCTAGTGGCAGTTCTCTCTTTTCCTGAGCTGATCTGAACCCAGATCCTCCACCCAGGAAAGCCACGGGGTATGCTGAGGTTAGGTAACTGCTCTCTTCTTCCGTGGTTTCACTTGTATAAAGTAGCTGAACAGTAACATCAGCTCCCTTTGGAAAGAAAATTAATTGAGATAATTTTGGAAGGACTCAAACTATATTTTTCTACAAAACCAGTGTTGGGGCAGGGAATTCTCTCAGCTCCACTTTTCAGTATGATTTTGGCAGTCCCCTGGAAATAGGTGTACTCCCATTTCATTGGTCTGTGGTGACCACAGCTTTCAATGGCCCAGATTGGACTCGGATAAGAGGAGGTAGCAGAGCATACATTCTGTGGGCTTTCTTTAACACTTGTTACTTTTGACAAAGGTTCAGCATGTCCCATCAAAACTAAATTTTGTGAATTAGTTAAATCCACAAAATGAGATTAACTTCAGGGCCAGTTCACATGTACACAGTAGCTTTTAATAATAAAAGCAACGTAACACTTTTTATTTAGCAACTGATATTTCTGCAATGCACTGGAAATACAAAGCACTATATAAACCCCAGGAATGCTTTGAAGAGTAAATAGCATTTTATAGTCCAGGATTGTAAAATAAATCTCAGGTCACAACACTTGTTATTTAACACTAATTTTTGCCATATATACTTTCTTAGTTCATTTCCAGTACCAGGCTTTTCTTGTATAAAAGATAGGATCTTGCCATCCTCAGGACGATTTTTTTTATAAGTCCTGTTGTTCCTGTTCTTTACTGAAAGAGCGGTAAGGTGCTGGAACAGGCTGCCCGGGGAGGTGGTGGAGTCACCAGCCCTCGAGGTATTCAAAGAACGAGAGCACAAGGCATTTCAGGACATGGTCTAGTGGGATGGTGAGGTAGTTTTTTTGAGGAATTTGTTGGTTGGTTGGTTTGGTGGATTGTTTGCTTGTGGTTTTGTTTGGTTTTGGTTTGGTTTTTCTCAAGGGTTGGACTCAGTGATCTTAGAGGTCTTTTCCAACCATGATCACTTTGTGATTCTGTAATAAATAGAAGTCAAATCTGGATGTCTATTATAAGGCAATACTCTTTACTGTAAAATACATGCTCACTACTAACATTATTTGAGATATTTAACATGCAATTAATCTAAAACTGTAGTTTGTTTTATTTGCAATGGTTGTCTTTCAAAATAACAGTATGGATCAGATACTCTGATATAAAAGTAGCTTGGACTTTCAGTTCAACCTGAAATGTTTGATGCTCAGGTTTGCTTACAGTAAACATAATTTTATTCTGTTGAATACTAACATGGAAACCAGGCAGGAAGGCAAAGTGCAAGAAAGCCTATCTTTTAAGCATGCTGATAATAATAGAGCTATCCAAAACTGCCAAGAACTATTCTGACAAGAATAAAGGACAGTTCATATTGTTTTGATTTTGAACAAAATTAACTGCATGCTGCTGTGCACTGGAAGCAGAAGAAAGAATATGTATATTCTACTCCTATTGACATTCCCTTCTGCAAACAAAAAAAGCTTCATTCCCAGCTGATTTGGAACTGGTGATAGACCTTTGCATCAAGAATTCATGGACATTTCCTTTTTTCCTGAACCAACTACTGATTTATTTCCTTTCCTATTCTTCTATCCTGGCTTTTAAAATAGTTTTTATTCATTACAAGAGTAATTCCTTACTGTACCAATAGTCTAACCCAAAGCACCTAGCATTAGCTGAAACTAACACAAGTAATTTTTACTTATGAAATCAAAACGTCTAACATCTAAACCAGTGTTTGTAGCATGTCATCTCGTGATGCTTTCAGATTTAAATGTGTGATGGGGAATTCAAAATGTCTATCCAGATTATGAAGAAATAGAAGTACATTCTTTTTAATGATTATGGAGATTCAGAAAACCCTTTGTTTATATGCTGTCACCCTAACACTCAGACATGTTTGTTCAAGTCACACTAGGACAGAGGGAGCAACTTTCTGAGATAAGGGAACACTCTAAAACTATTCAAAGTGACATTGGTGACATTTCTAGGATCTCATGGCATTTCCAGTCTTTCCATAGTTAAGATAAGCAAGTACAAAAGAATGCAGCATTGTAGCTCCATGTACCATCTAAATAGAGTAGAAAGAACAGATTGGCAGCTAATGTCTCTGCCATTCTTAGAAGCAGATGAGTATCTCTTGCTCATGAGCAGTCAGGCTTTTTTCAGCTATTTTTACATTTCTCTGTTTTAGTTTAGCAGGATGATTATTCCCAGGGCTCTCTTAAAGTGCAATATTGATGTTCAATTTTGTGTGTTTTTACATCGCTGCTAGGAGTGCGTAAACTGAGAATGCTAAAGGCTGTTTGACAGTTTCTCATTTCTCTAGGTCAAATGCAACCCTGGAAGAAAGTTGTGCCAATTTTCCTTTTCCTTTTGATGTGAATACCTTTGCAGTCTGGCCAATAAAAAGGTCCTAAAATAACTCACAATTAGAGAATACTCCATTCTTTATCAGGCCTTGAAGCCTTTTTGAAATAAAACTCATCACTGGCACCAAAAAAATATGTAAGCTGTTTCCTAGGGACCTGGAGGCCAGGTTAGTTACTTCCTAAATCATAAGGTACCACCAGCAGAGCTGTATCCCCTTCAGAGAACAATATCCTGGTCACAACTACACTTGACAACAACTACCACAAGTGAAAAGCATTAGAAATGACTGAACTGCTTTTTTCAACAGTCTTGTTTAATTACTACATTTGCTTGGCCAGTATTTAACAGCCTACTGACAGCACTTCAGCACTGCATCCTCTCTTTGAAGAGCCATGTTGAGTACTGGTGCGTTTGGGTCTGTCACTGCCTGGACAAGCATAGTGAAATTCACAAAGCCCCTTCACCTTGTGTAAAACAGAAGTATGGAAATGGCAGTGGGCCACTTAAAGGAGTCTTCTGCAGCTCACAGCGCAGATAAACAGAAGCCTGACTTTTACAGCAAGAGAACCCAAGTACATTCCTACAGCATCCCTCAGCTTAGAGACCATGATGTTCCAGCACCAGTGGACACGTGCACAGGAGAAATGTTATCTTTTCAAGATTATCAATAGCATAGGATGCACTACACCTATTTCCTATATGCTCTGTCACTATGCCACTTACCAATTTGCAGCTCTGGGTACACTTCATACAGACACCAGTCGACGTTGCAGTCGCAATGGGTTTTCTCAAAGAGATTGTCCAAAACATCCTGTGTCACCTGCCGCTCATCCACCATTAGCGACTTTGTGCTGTTATCGTACATGTGCACCTTGACAACAAGCTGAGAACAGAGTCACAGAAGAGTCAGTTAATTTCAGAAGCAAGTAAAAACCTAGTCTGAATCTGCTAACACAGATAAGAAAGATTAAGGCTGAAGGTTATTAATGATTCAAAGGCATCCTTTCCCATGGTGAGCTGAAGGAACAAAACAGCTTGGAAACTTTCACATTATATTGTTAGCAAAATAAAGACCTTTTCTCAAGAAAAGGAAATTGAATCTTGTCCTCTGCATGGCTTCAGGAAAGGTGAAATTGTTATGGGGAAAAAGCATAAGTAATCTCTTCTTTAAATCTACTAGACGTGCAATTAAGGAAAATGCTTGAAAGGGAAACCAACTACAAAAGGACAGTGTCCATAATGCAAGCTAGAAATGCAGAAAGCTTAGTTTTAAATGAGAAAAAGAACGGAAGACTCTTGCCATGCCAACAGACTAGCCTGAAAACAGATTGTACTAAGATAGGCAGTAGTCCAACAGCCACCAATAAGCAGATTAATGACTTATACTGTGCAAATTAACCTAAGACACATTATTTCTTCATATTGTGAAGTATTTGTTAAAAAAGAAACAGTGTGTCCATTTTTTTAGAGGGAACAATGTAAGAAAATGTAAGTAAAATGTGAAAAAAACCTGCAAATACATTATAAGGAAAGTACTTAAAATGCTCCAGTTAGTACTGAAAACAGAATAAAAATTGTCTACAGGATCTGTACATAGCAACTGGAAATAAACTGGTGAGTTAGGAGGCCT
>JANHFX010003919.1:74261-88735 GCA_027560015.1 Chloroceryle amazona
ATAAATTACTGAATGCACTTCTTATTTTGCCATATCTAAAGATTACTCTTATGCACACATTCAAAATGTTGCTGTCATTTCCAAAGTTTGTATTTGACACTCAGGCTACATCCCATTTACCCATGTATGCAAAGCATTCAGACCTGAAAAGTCCAACTCAAACTCTTCCTGTTTGGACAGAATCTTTCAGTTCCTTGGGAAAGAGTCCAGAGGAATTAAAATTGTTTATTTAGGGTTTTTTTTGAGAAAGCGTCTTTCATAAGCAGGTCTCTTTAACGACCCAGACTGCACTGATATTACCTTACTCTTCAGGCTGCTTGTTTTAAATGTCAAGCAAGGAAATTTAGTTGAAAGTTTTTCACAATAATGGGTCTGTATTTATTCAGAATGGAGGTATGTGAAAATGTCTGTTTTTCTCTAACACACCATAGCGATTTTTCTAATCTCGATGGAAAAAAAAGAAATTATTTACCTGAGTCAGCATGTCCATCTCCCCAAGTAAATTGCTGAACATTTCATCTATATCATCACATGTTTGCTCCATCTGAAAAAAAAAAAAATCCACAGCCAAGGAATCATCACAAGCTCATTTCAAAGCCAGCAATGGTCAAAACCAGAGAATATTTAATGTTCTTTTATACAGTGCTCCCGATTAACTTTAAAGCAACTGTTCATGACCTGACCTCCACCCACAGGGTAGAAATAACTACTAACAGATCAGAATCTCCATTCTGTATATGCTTAAACACACACTTGGGCATCTAATAAGCCATAGTTGTATCTTAAATACTGAAGAAATGTAACTAGTGACATGGGGATGGAAACAAAGTTTGAGGTTGAGAAATTCCTGCATGTTTTATCTTGAAAGCTTGCTCTCCTTAGTTTAGACGACTAATACAACAAGAGTTCATAAGGCATTACCTAGTGCAGGACCTGGTTATGGTTAGGTAAATGACTAACTTTTTGTCCCAATATTTCTCCATATTTTCTTTAAAACATTAGTGCACTGAGAGAACTAAATCCAGTCTTACTGAACCCCAAGACATCTGAGGAAGAGCACTGAGACAAGGAAAATGGGTACATGCTGCATAACAGTAAATGGTGTCTCTTCTTGCAAGAGGGGCTTGAGAAGACAGCACCACACACTGGTGCTGCTGAGATACTGGGAAGGCACAGGTTCTGTAATAATCATCTTCCTCTTTAACATGTTTGTTTTCTTTGCAGGGAGAGAAGTAGTGTAAAAGGGGAGACATGGCACACTGCCAGAGTCTAAACATAATTTTCTTAAGAGGTTCAAGCCTGCAAGGGGATTGAGAACTCTGGCACTAATTGCATAAACTAGGGTTCACATTAGGGTCAAACTTTAAACATGTACGTCCTATTGGTTCACTAGGTTTATGTGCACCTCTGTTGGTTTATGTGACAAGGTTTTGTTGGCAGGAGCAGGGGGAGCTCCAGGCGTGGCTTCTGTGAGAAGACACCAGAAGCTGCCCCTGTGTCAGGGAGAGACAGTTCCAGCTGGCTCCAAGATGGACTTGGTGCTAGCCAAAGCTGAGTCCATCAGTGATGCTGGTAACACCTCTGCAACAATACATTTAGGAAAGGGTAAAAAAACTGCGCAGCAGCTCTAAGACAGGAGTAAGAAAATGTGAGACAAATAGCCCTGAAGACACCGAGGTCAATGAAAAAGGGGAAGGAGCAGAGATTCTCCACAGCAGCTCATGGTGAAGCAGGTTGTTCCCCTGCAGCCCACGGAGGACCACACTGGAGCAGATATTCACACTGCAGTCTGTGGAAGGCACCATGCCAGAGCAGGTGGATGTGTCCTTAAGAAAGTTGCAGGCTGTGGTGTGCCCATGCTGGAGCAGACTTCTGGTAGGGACTCCAGCCTGTGGAGAGGAGGCCACACAGAGCATGTTTTCTGGGAGGACCTGTGATCCCATGGGTTATCCACACTAGAGCAGTCTGTTCCTGAAGGACTGTACCTTGTGGAAAGGACCCATGGAGGAGCAGTTCTTGAAGAACTGCATTCTGTGAGAAGGTCCCAAGTTAGAGAAGTTGGACTGTCTCTCATGGGAGGGCCCCTATGCTGGAGCAGGAAAACAGCATTAGGAGGAAGAAGTGGCAGAGACAAAGTATGAACTGACCACAATCACCATTCCCAGTCCCCCTACAGCACTGGGGAGCAGGAGGCGTGTGCCGCTTGAGGGGGAAGAGGTAGAAGAGCGGGGAGTGAAGCTGATCTTGAGAAGAATGGAAGGTGAAGATATTTATAGTTTTGTTCTTTTTTCTCATTATCCAACTGTCTTATTAACTGACCATAAATAAGTTAATTTCCCTGCATTGAGCTTGTTCTGCTCAACTGTAACTGCTAAGTGATCTCCCTGTCCTTTTTTCGATCCACAAGCTTTTCCATTGTATTTTCTCCCTCTGTTCTGCTGAGGGGGAATGATAGAGCAGCTTGGTAGTCACCTGATGGCCAGCCACTAGAGCACCTTACAGGATGAGGAACCAACCTGATGCACAAAAGCAATCAACTCAGGACAGGAAGAACTCTAATGACTATAAAGACTGGCAAGAAAAGAAGACCAGCAAGTATCCCGTTCTTCAATTTTCATATTTTTCCTTTAATAGAGCATCTTGAGTCATATAACTATTTCATGCTTAAAGGCCATTGAACCACTAAAGTCAGCATCTGTTGTTTGAGAATTATTTGGTAGTGTGTCTTAAATATCATAGTTAATAATGAAGCAGTATGAGCTACTTTGGCTCCTTTGGACTTGGTCTTTCTGGCATTTACATAAGCAAGACCAGCTTAGTTTCCACTTGTCCTCTTACCACTCGTGTGATCTCTGACACCAGAATTCATTAAGAGTAAGCATCTACAGTCAGGCTCAGTGCATATTGTGCCTGCTTTAGCCTTTTTTTTCTATCTGGTGTAACTAAACAAGTCACAGGCAACCAGGAACTTGATTTTGAACTTTCACAGTTCTCTTAGATCTTAAAGATCTGGGAACTGGAAGCTGTTAAAAATATTTTAATAAGATTTGGTTAGCAGAGTTGAAGGCAACCCTAGCCGAGTGGTGGTGATGGCACGGCTATGCCTGTCTAACAGGGAACACGTGTCACACATGACTGAGGGAATGGAGAGCTGAAGTCATCTCACCTGCTTCACTTCCAGCTGACAAATCCATACTGGATGGCTCACTCTCTCTGTATGTATCACCGTTATACAGAGATTAAAATTCCATTTCTGTAGATTCAGCGCTATACTGGTTGGGTAAATGATTATCGAATCTTAATTCATTTATCTGAATCAAGAGCTATGTAGCTTCCCCCACACCTGGCACTTGGAGAATTGATTTTCATAAAAAGGATAGATAAAAAGATACTTATTTGGTCAGGCAGAGAGAAGTCAGATTTGTTATGTGACAAAAAATGGAGCTGCAGTTCATACTAACAAGTATCTCATCAGTGCTTAAATAATACTGAATAATTGTGTGTTTTCCTGTTTTCTGATATAGGAGAACAAAATACCTGCTGGGGGAATATTATAAGCTGTAGTTATTTCTGGGTTTTTGCAAGTTTTTAAGCACTGGCTAGATCTGCTTTCAGGAAAAAAGTCTTCATACTGGTTCCTTTGACAAAATTAAATTCTGCTTTGCTGTATTTTTCCAGAATAGAAATATAAAAGTAAAAACCCAAAAATATTCTTTGGTCACAACCAGGAGACTTTATCAAGACGAAGAGTAAGAACTGTCTAAAAAGGGAAAAAAAACAAAACAAAAACACTTAAGAAACCTCTTCGGTAGTTAACACCCCCCAAAAAAGGCAAGAGAACTGAATATTGGACTATACAACACTTTCACCAAATCACAGGATCTGTGCAGGTTCTAGTAAATGCAAAGCTTCTTTCTTTTCAATTATATAATTTTCTGAATCTTCAGAAACATTTGATTCTATGAAAAAGCAATGTGCAAAGAATTCTGTAAGAATTTCCACTGTAAATTGGAGCTCAGTTAGTCACTGATGACTTTTCCTTACCAATTCAAATAAGTGACATTTCATACTAGGGCGTTTTTTTGACCGTAAGCACATGGGAGAAGGGAGAAGCCTGAAAATACACTTTGAGAAGGAAATACAACAGTGTCCCTTTTAAGTGTCACTTTCAATGAACAGACATCCATCATCATCACCAGACTGATAAAGCCACATTTTCACCAAGCCATTGCCCCTACTGGTATCTTTTCTTTTCCTCTTGAATTATTGATTTGGTTTGGGAATACAAAATTAACATTACTATCACCAAATACCCTTAAAATATTAATATGGTAAAACACACTGAGTGATCTCTTAAACTTGTATGAATGAGAACTCTCTAAATTCATCATGGGTTTTGTCAAGAGCTAGATAAGCCTATGATGGTAAAATCAGTCCCCAAAACGTGGAGCTGCAGAATAGTGTCCATCCCCTCTCCTTCTTTTTAACTCCCCAGTCACCTGCATTTCTTTTACTTGATTGCCACAGTAGGAACAGACAAAACGACATGCACATTTGGGAACTATCCCATTCAAGGAAGATGTTGCTGCATTCCAAAACAGCAAATTCTTTTTTGACTTTTATAAACAGCCTTGAACTTATTCAAACCACAAACTCAAAGTGAAACCTACAGGTGTATGAGCTATTATTAACAAAAAGAGGAAAAGATTTACTGAAGTCCCCAGAAGAATATTGGGTTTCATACTCAGTCCTCCTCTATAGCCCCTAACAGTAACTTTTCTGTTAGGTTTTTCTGTATATATTACCAATACTAGTAATTATTACAATGACTGTCAATGACAATAAACTCAAGAGGAAAAAAAAGAATAAAAGGACATTACTTGTACAATAAATTTGCCATGTTATTCATAAGATGTTAAGCAGAAAAAAAAAATCAGAATTAAAATGAAAAGAGGAAATAGTGGTTGTCAAGAATAAATATGCTAAGGAAGGCATACATGTGAAACCTCAGCTATTTTTAAAATGATTGACTTTCAAACTGGTATTTTCTATACCCTTTTTTGAAGTAACACCAAGCATACAGGCAAAGGTATTCTTTGTCTTTTATTTCCCCAAAATTTCACAATTCTCAAATCTTCACTGAGCTATCATGGAAACCTTTTTTTTTTTCTTTTTCCTTCTTTTAATACTCCCACATTTCTCATAGTGCGTATCAGAGGGGTTAGGGCATCTTCTCTTCAGCTTGCTATTCCAGCCACCAAGCCTCACTATTTAGTTTATGCATATTAAACTTTCACGGGTTTATATAATACATATTTTGACTCATCAGTACATTAATTCACATCACCATTTACCAGAAGCCAACTTCAGATTTAGCAGCCTCTTTGCTGATAAAAATAATTTAAATGGAAATGAGTAACAATGAGTATTTTATTGTACTTTTTGTACTTCTGACATCTTTGTATTTAAGCACACAAAGAAAAAATGTTTCTGTGTATTTGTTCCTACTTCTCCTTGTATGTTAGTGTCTGCCTTTTGTAGTGTCTGTCTTTCCTCCCTCACACGCTTTGTTGCTGTTTCCAAAGACCTACTTGCATCCACTCAGGTGCCCCTGTAAGGGGGCCTTCAACCATTTCCTTTTCACAAGAAGCAGCCCTGTTGCCCTGAATGACAGCACAAAACTCCTCTGCACTATATTTCTAAACTTGGCAACAGACCCACACAAACCATATTCCCTCACCTAAATATCTACTCCACATATACCCTTATTTTGAAAGTGAGATGTAAATGTCTACATTTTTTGAGCTATGGACTAACTAGGAAGTTGAAATTAAGTTTTCTCACTTAACATCAGAGAAGCCTGGCAGATGCACAGGAGGACAGATGTGGACAAGAAACACTCCCTGGTTGAGAAACGCTTCTTGCATGAGCAATATATTTTGCTGACAGTGAACAACACTGTTTTCCCATGGGGATGGTCCAGTATTCAGTACACTGAAAAACAATGACTGATAAATTTTCTGCTCAGATGCAAGAATGGAGAAGCAGTCCCTACACTCGGTCTCAAGATGCACAATCTTACCTGGGTTAAGTAGAACCTCACCTATGTTACTTAGTGTTATGCACTGGCATGTGGAGCAGGAACTGCCTTTCCTGGTCTATAATATGTATTCTGTAATTAAAATCAGAATATGATTTCTGCATGATTGAATACATTTTGATTTGTTAAGATACTAGAGAGAATAGTAAAACAACTTTATTTTTTTAAGACAACAGCACTAAGTCTATGAACAATACCTAGGAAATTGAATTGTTTGATAGAATCATTATCACTTGGCAGGAAGCTAAAAGAACAAGTAGGAAAACAATAGCATAAAATTCACTCTGCTTAAAAAAGAAACTATTAAAAAATATCATAAAATCTGATAGGGTGATTGTATGTTGTAGCTCAAAAAACGCAGGCATGACAAGCAGAGTTTGAACTGTTAGTATCTGATAACTGTGCAAATTGCTGAAGGCCTGTCCCTTTCAACAGGAAGAGTGGTCTAAGTCAGATGGTAACAAGGCTTCTGCACTTGCAATCTGAAATCAAGCTCAAAGCCCTTGTGCAATACCGAACAGGAAACACCAACAGTATCACACATGAGATTAACATCTCTGCAACGCAGCCTCAGTTGAGTCGATTCAGTTTAATCAACCTAAGGGCTACAAACAGGAACCGCACGGCATCAGTATCAGTAGAACAAAGACACACAGCAGATTCATGCCACAAACAATATTATGAACCACTCAGGGATCTGGTGAACAGTTACGGACACATTCATTAAATTCAGAGCACTGCTATTATTCTTAATCTGTTACATATGCAAATATCAAGGATAAAAATACATTATGTATATTTTTACAAGTCACACAGAAAGATCAAGAGCATACCTTCACCTCCTAGTCCCTTCACTACAGTGTGTAAGGTGCAGTACCAAGTCCACTAAAATGAACAATGTTTGACTATCTAGATGACCACAGCCAGTACTGTAACTCCCTGCTGACAATGCTTAAATGCTTTCTGCAGTGGAATGAAGAAATATTGAATTTTTTGGAGAGAGCGACTAGTAGCTCAGTGATTAGATCACTCACATCAGATATTCACCCTTAGCTATAGCAGACTGTGCAAAGTAGAATATCCCGTATCAGACATAGAAAAAAAACGAACAGAATTAGGGAAGAGAGATGAATATGACAGAACCTCACCATAAAGAGCAAAGCTGCAAAGAGGGTAACTGATTGTTACAAGAAACAGATGGGAAAGTAGTGTGATAAAAAAAATGCATCAAAACCTAGAGGAAAGTTACTGAGCCATCATTTTGCCCTGGCTGATAACACAAAATCAATGGGATAGTAAATGGAACTGAAAGTCTGAACAACTGTTCCAAGGAAATACGCAATCTGTAATTGTGAAACCCATCATCAAAATTGTCAAGTTAGCAAGCTGAGAAGCTGGTTTCTCCACAAGCAGTTATAGCTAGAAGTATTAGTATTTCAGAGAGTTCCAGGCAAGGATGATCAACCTTATGTTTCAAGACACCAGTTTGGAACCAGAGTAAAGCTGTCATGATAGGCAGGGTACACCACACTCTCCAGTGATGCTAGCCAATGCTGGAGACAACTCGTTGGCCAAACTGACTGCAGGTCTGAAATATATCTAACTGGCTTCCTTACAATGATTTCACAGTTATGTGTCAAGAAAAACAACTACTCAAGTGTCCCTTCAGTGAGGCAGGATGGAAGTTCCTTAACCAGCTATTGCATCATGTCTACTAAAAAGTCCCTAACAGACATTTAGGTCAATTTGTATGAAGTAAAATACAAGATAGCATCTATCACTGCAGAATTCAGCCTACAAAAATAATCCAATTAGTTACTAATTCAAGTAGATACTGAGAAACTGACATTTTGGAGTGGTAAAGTAGAACTGGCAGCTACCCCCAAGCTTTCAAAATCACAATCAGATTTGGCAATTAGTATGTTGACTTTTCTCTTTCTTACCCACGTAACACCACCCTGTAGCTCTCCTCTGCTTTAATGCTAACTCATATTTTGAAAAGGATGGATCAAAAGTAATTAGGCTGCTTCCAGCACTTCACTTATCAAACACTGGTAAGTGTAGCATTCTCCGAGAAAACGCTTGCACACACAGATAACTGTGAAAGCAGTTTCTTACTCATGTCGCCTATTCTTCTGGGAAATCTGGTGTGCCAATGACTGTAGGTTTATCTGCAGCTGAAATTACATTGCCTATTTATCTCGGGGATGGGTGTGACACATCATAACTCTGCTCATAATGGAATAAAAGCAATACACTAGAACACTCGGAGCTGCAGAAAGACTGATACAACTGCGAAGTATCCTCCCTGGTTTAAAAGAAAGTCACGTTTGGCTTTGGATTAAAATAAAACCAGCAGAAAAATACAGTCATGTGAGAGAACTGTTTTCTGATGTTAACCTGGGGCATCACAGCATCTTCAGGTAACCGTGCCATGAAAAACACTTCGAGCATTTTCTGTTGATTGCTTCAGATGCTTTTTTACACACAATCTGGAACCGATTTTGACTCCAGTAGCCTTGTTATTTTGTATCACATTGCTCAAGCTGACTCTAGCAAGACTACAGACACACTTGATAATTAAGCTTGTAGCTCCTACTTCACTAACTCCAGAATCATCCGTCCAGACATAAGTACAATAATTTTTAGCTAAGAGTGCCCCAAGCTCACAGATCCTACTTCTGTTTCACAGAACCTGTAACTACGCCATTTATACAATTAAACCTCTTGAAAGCTTCTTCCCTTTTTCGCCCTTTTGGAAATTCACAGCTAACTCACTTGTATAGCAGGAACGAGCCTGACGTTTGGACTGAATTTGAAAGTAGCCTTTACTGGTCCAAAAGACACAGATTTCACAGACCTGAAAGCTACATTGCTGCACTTTAATGATGACAGCAGCTGTATTCTACCCTTGTTTTGCCAAGGAACTCCTAAGTGTGAGTACTCCAACTGAGCCCAAGTACACCACCATCACCATCTTCTTCAGAGACATTTATTTGAATACTTCATTTTCCATTGGAGAGAAAGAAAGTTTCAGTCTGTTTGCAAAGCACCACAGGACACTGAGCCTGAGGCTGCCCTTCAGATGATGCTCCATCACTTCTGTGCTCCTCAGCCTTCCCCTCTCCCCTATGCACTGCCCCAAACATACACTCTCTTCTTTATCCCACTTGCCGAGACTGGTGTTTGCGAGAAGCAGCTGTGGGTCCTGTTCTTAGGGTGAAGCAGAATGCCATGATTACCGAATGGGCCCAGAGGCTCCTTTAAGAGACACTGACAGGAACACGGGTCTACAGCTTATCCACAGTACGTCAGGAGGAAGTTACTCAAGGTCAGAGGAGGGAGTTAGCAAAGGGCTTTTATACTAAGATGTGAGAGGACAGGAAGAACCTGTAACCAGTCGGAGGCAGCATATACTGTGGCTATAGAAAAGGAGCATGGAGGGATATGGCATGCAGGCAGGGTGCAAGACAGCTCATTCACCAAGGTCCTCTTCAGAATCACTCTCAGGCACATACATGGATTCTGGATCCTGGGCTCCAGAAAATATATCCCAAATGTACTTGAGCACCTGGGGACTGTGAGTTAAAAAAAACACCTTATGCAAGCGGAAAAAGAAACCCCATTGTAAAGCACAAACTCAGGGAGGAGGAAGCTGGGAAGCAATTTCTGCGTACCAGAACTTCACTCCTGAAATGGCAGGAGAAGATTTATTTACAGTCCTACATGTCCACAGACTGGTAGAATGATAGAATCATAGAATTGTTTAGGTTGGAAAAGACCTTTAAGATCACCAAATCCAACCATTAACCCACCACTGCCAAATCCACCCGTAAACCATGTTCCTAAGTACCATGTCTGCACATCTTTTAAATATCTCCAGGGGTCGTGACTCAACTGCTTTGCTGGGCAGCCTGTTCCAGAGCTTGACTGCCCTTTCAGTTTAGAATTTTTCCTAACATCCAACCTAAACCTCCCCTAGTGCAACTTGAGTCTATTTCCTCTTGTCCCATTGCTTGTTGCTTAAGAGAAGAGACCAACCCCGACCTCACCACAATCTCTTTCAGGCAGCTGTAGAGAGCAATAAGGTCTCCCCTGAGCCTCCTCTTCCCCAGGCTAAACAACCCCAGTTCGCTCAGCTGCTCCTTATAACACTTGTTCTCTAGACCCTTCACTGGCTTTGTTGCCCTTCTTTGGACACACTCCAGCACCTCAGTGTCCTCCTTGTAATGATGGGTCCAAAACTGAACACAGTATTTATACAAGGTGTGGCTTCACCAGTGCCAAGTACAGGGGCACAATCAATTCCCTACTCCTGGCCACACTATTTCTGATACAAGCTAGGATGTTATTTGCCTTCTTGGCCACCTGGGCATATTGGTGGCTCTATTCTGGGCCAGACTACTGGCACACAGAAACAAGATCTCCATTCCAACTTATATTCTCCTGGGAAAGGCAGAAAGCTGGATGGAAGTGGGCCCCGAGACAAATTCAGCTTATGAAACACCAGCTGATCTAGGCTCATCCATCTTGTGTTGGTAACATGTCTTCTTCAGCTCCACTCAAGTATATTTGGTGGTAAATGGAGTTAAGTCCACTTGGCGACCAGTCACAAGGAGTGTCCCTCACTGAGAGATGAGAGGATCGAATGCGCCCTCGGTAAATTTGCAGATGGCACGAAATTCAGTGGGAGTGTCGATCTGCTTAAGGGATTTGGACAGGCTGGAGTGGTGGGCTGAGGTCAATGGGATGAGGTTTAACAAGGCCAAGTGCTGGGTCCTGCACTTGGATCACAACAACCCCAGGCAACATGCCAGGCTTGGGGAGGAGTGGGTGGAAAGCTGCCATGTGGAAAAGGACCTGGGGGTGTTGACTGACAGACAGCTGAACATGAGCCAGCAGTGTGCCCAGGTGGCCAAGAAGACCAATGGCATGCTGGCCTGGACCAGAAACAGTGTGATCAGCAGGAGTAGGGAGGTGACCGTGCCCCTGTACTCGGCACTTGTGAGACTGCACGTTGAGTACTGTGTCCAGTTTGGGGCACCACAGCACAAGAAGGACATTGAGGTGCTGGAGAGGGTCCAGAGTAGGGCAATGAAGCTGGTGAGGGGTCTGGAAAGCCTGCCTGATGAGGAGAGGCTGAGGGAACTGGGGTTGTTCAGTCTAGAAAAGAGGAGACTGAGAGAAGACCTTCTTGCTTTCTACAACTACCTAAAAGGAGGTTGTAGCAAGGCTGGTGTTGGTCTCTTCTCCCAAATTACTAATGATAAAACAAGAGGAAATGGCCTCAGGTGGCATCAGAGGAGGTTTAGATCGGATATTAGGAAGAAATTCTTCACTGAGAGAGTGGTTGGGCAATGGAACCTCCTTCCCAGGGAGGTGGTAGACATAACACTTGAGGCTATGGTCTAGTGGACAGAGAGATGTTAGGATGAAGGTTGGACTCGATGATCCCAGAGGTCCTTTCCAACCAAAATGATTCTATGATTCTATAAACAACTGCAACATGCAATTTACCATAAAACATGAATCTCAGTTCTAGGTTCCTCCTGTTCCATGCCTTGAAGGAAGAGCATAATACTGAAAGAGTAATGTAAGTCTGAGCAACACAAATTGGTTCTTTCCACACTCCTTCCCATAATCTGTAGTTTCCTGATGTTGGTGTAATGTTTTGCTTCCTGTTTTTTTTTTCCAGTTACCCAACATTGCTGTACGGAACTTACATGGTAACAAGAGACTGCCTTGTACTCAGAAAGAACTGCCAGCAAATGAGAATACTGCAATTATTACCAATTTTTAGATCCACCCTAACTTTACCCTGCGATGGAGCAGACAGGCTATTGGCATTTCATTCCCATTTGCTACTTGTGAACTACTCCAGAATTCTTATAACCTCTGGTCACTGAGCTATAGGAATTGTGTCTTGTGGCTCTCAACTAATGATTTTGATATTTAGCTTCACAGTCTATGAGGTAGGCTGATCCCACACGAAGAGATTGTTTAACAAGCAGAAAATGGTAGACAAGGAAGCCCACAGATGAGAGGAAGGCATCCAAGGATCCACAATGGGGGAAAATCCTTCCCCTCCCCACTTCCCTATAGAATCCAGAGATATTAAGTGTGGAGTAATGAAACAGAACAGCAGAAATTTACAAAGAGGAAAAACAGGAATGAAAAGTTACAGTACAAAATTCAAGGGCAGGAGCTGCTTCATTGAATAATCAATAGCTCATCTTTTCCAGCATCCTTCCACATTAGAGTTAAGTGCAAGATATACTATAATGGTCCAAAAATACTCTTGGCCCTAGACATTTGTGAAAGCTCTAAGTCACCACCTTATAATCATATGTTCTTATCACTGCCAGGAATGTTTAAGGGAGGGCACACATGGTATGGGAAAGGAAGACTGAAAGAGAAGGCACCAGCATTAAATACTCTAACAGTGAAGCAAAAGGGGGAAAACAAATCTGCAAAAAATTTCCTGAACCTGTTTATTTGATAGAGTTTGTATATTCAAATCAAATAAAGCAGTAATACTTAAATGTGAATGTTTAGGTATTTCACCAAAGTACAGTGCCCAGTGCCATAGTAAGCAGCAGAGAAATTAAATGAAGGCGTTTTTTTTTTTTTTCTTCTCACCTTTGCTACTGACTGAAGACTCAGGTACAATTTCAAGGCCTGTTATTAACTTTCCATGTAGAAAAGCTCTTTTTTTTCAGTCTATATAACACAGAGTGATCACAAACATATATAAGCAGTGAGTTTCAGATGAAGATCTGTAAGGAAAGTGGAAGGCTGGAGTCACCACAGATGGGATTTCATATTGGTATGGTTGTGGCTGCTTTGTCACAGCCCAGGAAGCCCCAAATTGTATAAAAGTAACAGATATGGGAAGAAAATGCAGCGAGAAGAACCTTGTGACATTTCTAGTGTAATTCTTCCATTTCTGTCAGGTTTTCCATGAGAAGGAAGTATCACTGCCTCCCTCTCATTTTTCCTTATCAAGTGGAGGAGGGATGGAACAACTGATCAGAGTCAGTTGTCAGCGTCAGTTGGCAACTGGTCAGAGATAGCAGGTTCATCATGACAAAAGAACAGAGAACAGTAACGTAGACTTGACTGTTATTGAAAATGCTATTTTTTCAAATTTACAATCAAGAGAAAAAAAACACATCAACTTTCAAAAACGCTTTTTGAATTGATGCATCTTTCTTATTTCTCTGCTTGAATGAAATTCCCATAGCAAATGAGAAAATGGTGGCTTCCAGTGCTGTTAGAAAGTACTAGAAAACCTTCCAAAGTACACCAGAATCTTGTTCTGAAGCAGAAGAAAAGTAACCATGTGTCTGCAGTCTGAGCCACCTGAAGATGTAGTGAAAGTACCAAAATAGATCCACTAAGGCCACTGAGGAGCAAGTTTTCATTTGCTGCATGTAGGGATGCAATGGCAGCAGATGACACGACAATTCTGTAGAACTTGCCCATTCGCTTGGTGAGATGTCTTCTAGGCAGATACAGTATTTTGCCTAAAACCAGGGACTCACGAGGTCATTTGCAATTTTTATCAGCAAAAGCATCCCGTGAGTGACTCACTCTGATTTTTTGCTCCTAGCTGTTCTCTCTATGCTTGATGAGCTGGTAATGCTGCTGGAAGCAGATTTGCTCCCCATAGATTCCAGTCTCCCTGATAGGTGTAAGTACAATGGC
Source organism: Chloroceryle amazona (assembly GCA_027560015.1). NCBI lineage: Eukaryota > Metazoa > Chordata > Aves > Coraciiformes > Cerylidae > Chloroceryle > Chloroceryle amazona. The sequence continues at coordinate 88,069 of JANHFX010003919.1, forward strand.
AAGATTTTCACCAAAATTTGTATTGTATTGGTCGGATTGTCTGGGGACAACTGAGAACTTCCCCCTGTTAGTGATACCGGCCATGTTGTCTCTGCCCATCACTGACAGCAGCTACACAGGGAGTTCCATCATTTAGTATTAGTGTTACATGTCACATTTTTCCATCCACTGGTTTAGATTACAAGCAAACACAGAGTGAAAGTAACAAAGGAAACAGACTGAGGAGATGCATGCAGTGCAAAACTTCTATCAGAAATGACTCTGTATACATTTCTAAACGGAGTATCATAGAAAAATTTGGTTCATATACACTGAACCTTATTTTTCTTCTAGGATTCTTAATTCACCTGCTCCCTAAATACTCCTAATAACTGCAACCCTAATTTATTTGAGCCTAAACTCATGACATGGTGGATCAATGATCAAAAAGAAGAAACAGCAGCAGCAGCTTGATGTAGTTTCTCATAGAAAAAATTAAGAGAGTAATTAGCTAGCCACAGATGTAAAAGGCCACTTTATTGGAAATGTACATAGAAACATAGAACTGTCTGGGTTGGAAGGGACCTCTCGAGGTCATCCAGTCCAACCCCCTGCTGAAAGCAGGGACATCCTCAACTAGAGCAGGTTGCTCAGAGCTCTGTCAAGCCCCACCTTGAATGTCTCCAGG